>PVLA01009357.1:0-76290 GCA_004027455.1 Hydrochoerus hydrochaeris | reverse complement strand
TGCATATCCACAATACACTGTGTAAAAAAGTGACAAGAGATTAGCTTAAGATCAATAGACTGCACCAAAAGATGGAGAATACTTGTGTAGTTGGCTAGAAGGTGACATAAACACCATTTTGAGAAAGATAGTGTTTTCTTTCCTTTGTCCTTTGCAGGCTATGCAGATCATGACTGGCTTGATGATCCTCAGCATGGGAATAATAATGATGTGTGGCACGCTGCCCTTTTATGGAGGAAACCCCCTGTCAGTGTACACAGTATACTCAGTTTGGGGATCGGTGATGGTGAGTGCCACTTTTTCACAAAATAGTAGATAACAAGTATTATTTCTACTATTGTCAGTTTTCCATGAAACCTCTCCTAACTGTACCGTATGTACTGTCGCTTTGGGACAAGTATGTTTAACCTTCCTTTGTTTCACTTTCTCACATCACATAGCATAAAGAACATAACAGCCCCAATTTATGGAGCATTAAACATTAATTATTTCATATATATCAAGGAAGATGTATAACAGCAGAGTGTAGCTATGGACACAAAGCAGAATGATTTAAACATTGAAAGCTTGGATTCTTCCAACAAGCAGCCCAGGAGCAGGTGCCCTGCAGGCTTGGCAAGCTCAATGCAAGGATCCTTGGAACATGACTGGCAAAGCACACGCATTGTGCAGGCACACGTCATTGCTCATTAGTATCTCACACATAGATCCTCAAAGCAAGGGTAAGCAAAACATCTGCTTGTTACTATGAACTTTCACCAATACAAGTCACTTCTGTAGCTGGGAAGGTTTCACACTACTCAGCTGCTCAGAAGATCACAGGTGACTGCAGAAAATGAGAGTGTTGGCAATTTGTCAACTCTGCCAATGATTGTCTTAGAAAAACTGAATTACTTTTAGACAATCTTTGTTTTAGAAGTTTACTAAAATGAACTTCAATTAAAATTTAAGATAACAATTTAAGAAAGTTTAAAAATCTTTGCTTAGGTTGAAATGCAAGAGGGTTTTTCTGAACATTAGAGAATACACTTAATAGAATATATCATGTTTTATCTACTGAGCTGAGGAATATTTAATTAATTTTTAAAATGTGTTTATGTCAGCATCAGGAAAACTATTCTGTTGTTTTAAGGTGTCCTTTTTCTATGAAGTTGAAAATAAGAAAGGTTAGAGTTTCATGATAGGTCTGACTTTTGACTTCCTGCTTCTATTCAGAGTATAAAGTTTAAGATTTGCAGATGGGAAAATTCTTGTCTACATCTGGAAGCTGCAGTATGTCTTTGGTAGCTAATAACAATCTAAAAAAATCAATTTATATTAAACTTTTACTATGACAGAGGCACTCTATTAAGTGTTTATATGCATTCATTCATGTTGATCAAACATCACAATCTTCTGAGGTAATATTTGTTGTCAGAATTATTGTATGAGAGCGGAAATTAGGAGTTAGAAAAGTTACTAACTTGTCCAAGTCTATTAGGTTTAGGAATTGGACTCAAAACAGCTAGTCTGTTTCCAGCACCTCACATTTAATCCATCCAGATTTCAACTTCCACTTTCATTTCCCTCCCAAGACCACACTGGAATCCCTGTTACATAGATTCTGACTTCTGCACATATTTGATGGATCACCATGAAGGGTAGCCACTAAGTCCTCACAAGTAAGCCACCACCCAGGGTGTGGCGGGCATTTCTTACTTCAGCTTCTGATTATTTGGTACAAACATTTTGCTGGTTCCTTCACACATCTTTTTAATTGTATTTCCAAGCTCACCTGTGCAGTCCCCCTTTGTTGCTTCGCACAGCACATGCACAAATAGTGAGACCTATTTGATTGCAAATATCTCTTTGGCTCTTCCATCTCTAGTCCAACTATGTGTCTTTTATGACACTCCCACAAAATTATCACCACATTAATCTGTTTTTTCAAGTTTTCTTATATGTACTTTTGGAATATTGCAAAGTTTTTTTCATACAAATATTTCACAGTTTCAATTTTTTTCTAAGATTTTTTGTAGTTTTGTTAGCATGACAAATAAGGTTGTATTAATAAATCCATTGTTTAACACACAATGACACCAGTCTGGGGACTTTAACACACACACTTTTAGAGACACTCATGACCCAAACTTCAGCACTATTTGAAAGAAAATATCCCATGTTCATGATTTATTTCAGATAAAAGTATGGACAGTATCCTGTGCTGGTTTTTTTTTTTCAGGGTGATGTTCATGAAATCTTTCTTTTTTTATTTATGATTTCATGAAAGAGTACATTTATCAAGCTATTTCATTAGTTTATTCACTTTGAAATTAATTTATCATTTTTAAGTTTCTAAAATCAAATGTGGAATACTAATTCAGAAACTTAAAATTTGAATTATATAAGGCAGAGAATTCAACCAAATCAACTCTAGGCATTTTAGAAGATGGAAAACTGTTTTACAGTTCATAGAGTCAAATAAACTAGTTTATTCCAGTCACCATCAAATGAGGAATCTAAATTTTTCTTTGCCATTATTTTATTCAGAAATTTTAATAAATATTTTAAATGACAATAGTACTAACTGCTACTATTTTTATTTGGCTATCATATCATTGTAGGTATGGTATTAGTATTACTTCCTTTCAGGAATTTGGATGCCATATTTCTCAGGGATTTTAACAATTTTAAGACAACTGCTGTTAGCTCTATTTTGAAAAACTTGATGAATTCTCCCATGAATCTATCTCATAGAATTCTTGTATTCTTCACTGGAAGAATGAAACCATGATCAGCAAATGTTGGTGTTTCTTTTAAACTGTTGCTCTATTTAACATTTTGACAGATTTTAAGAGTCAGTTTTAATAAATTATGATGTGTAATAACTTTTTGAATTTTTTACCTGACTTTTTCCTTCCATTCCTAGTTTATTATTTCAGGGTCTTTCTCAGTTGCAGTAGCAAGAAGAACTACAAAAAGTCTTGTGAGTTCTGCTTTATTTTGTTTCAATGTCAAAAGGGAAAGATTTAATTAAACATGCACTCTGGCTGGAAGTAAAGTGAGAATTGTTTCTTAAAATTCAAGAGAAATGAGCTTTACCTTGAAAGATTGTTCAGTAATTGTATTCAAATACCAGGATAATCACTATTTATTGGGTACTGAATATTTTGGTGAGATTGTGGCTGAGGGAGTCTGCGTGGAAATACAGAGTCTCTGGAGAAGGAAAGTCAGGCAGAGTCAGCTAGAGTAGCCTTGAACTTGAGATTGGGTCCAAGACAGAGGCACCAAGTAATGTTCATTAATTAAAAGGCTATTTCAACTGCATCCAGAAAGAGTTTTGAGTTTCCCATTTTCCAATGAACTTTTACTGAAGAAAAAAATTTAAGTTATTACTCCCACCAGTGTGTCTTTCACAATGCTAATTTCAGACAGAATATATCTTTCCATATCCATATCTATATCTATCTATATATAGATGGTAGACAGACAGATAGATTGCTTACTGAAAACGCAAACATAAAACTGCACTGTGATTAATACGAGCTTTCCAAAATCTGGCCCCTAACAATTCCTCTGACTACAACTAGTGAAGGGTAGCTCATGCAACACTCATGTCAAGCCTCTCAGCATTTTCTGAGATATTTTCATTGTCATAGAAAGTTTATTGTAACATAAGAAGATATTGAACAGAAAGAAAGATACAATGTAAGACATAATGTGCAAAAGGTAGAGAAGCACAAGGAACAGGCATCACTTAGGAAATGGTGAACACTCAGCCCCGCAGCAGAGCTCGACAGGAGGTGCAAAGACTGGGCTGTGAAGCCCAGTTGCAGAGGGCTTAGAAATCCCAGTGAGGAGACTTGGAGTTGATCTCTTGAACTCATAGACGTCATCTAAAAGAGGAAAACTAGGAAATAACAGGGTCATAGTTTGGTGTTGGCAGGAGATGAATCGTTTCAAATTTAGGGAAAGAGGTCATTTTGAAAACCACTGAAATACTGAAGACACTATGAAATATGTTGGGAAACAAACTGGGGAGGCTCCACATGGATAACGGAGACATGGCTGAGTACGCCTCTGGATTACTTAACTGACTTTTATTTCTTTGCAGGTCCGAGCCAGTCTGAGCTTGAACATCACCAGCTCTGTGTTTGCTGGAGTAGGAATGATAATCACTACAGTCAGCTTGAGCCTAAGCACATCCAACTTCTTCCCCTGCTACTATTATCTGTCACGTGAATATTGTCCAATGACAACAACTATTTTAGTAGTGAGTGCTTCCTCTTCTCATGCAGTACTAATGTAGCAGTAGTGCAGAGCACTGGTTCTGGCAGAACCAGCAATCAGAATTGGCTAATGCTGGATCTTTTGGGGGAAAGAAGAACCTAGGAAGAAATAGAACAAGTTCTTATATAAGAGTCATGCTCACGTAGCATCTCTCTTCATTTTTTAAAAGTCAAGGGGCCAAGAGAGAAGAAAGCACGTAATGACAGAACACATGCTCTGCAGCAGTCATTGTGCATAGCACACTGGCACCATTTTTACTGTTTAATTACAATCCACTGATCCATATCTTGTTATGTCATCTAAACTAGAAGAAAATGCCAGTCTTCAAAGGCCTGATGCAGCCTAGTGGAGTTATATGGTTCTCTAATGATAAAGGAAAATGGTCTTGAATGCTATGCTACATTCTGGGAGTGGCACACTGCACATGTCTAGATATTTTTGCAACATTTACCACTTTTAGCCTCAAAAATATTCAGCTCCTGAAAGATTCTCAGACTTCTGATTATATTTTGTCATTTCATTTTGAATCATTTGCCCTCATCTAGATGATATTCTCATTGCTTTTCCTTCAAATTAACACTTACACAAACTCTTGCAAGTAGTAAAAGTTCCTGGAGATACTACCCAGGGGTGAGTGCAGGGAGGGGAGCTGTTTTGGCACCTTGCAGCACACTGACACATGCTGTCACATCTTTAAAACTGAAACATTGGCTGGCCATTAATATTTTTGTATTTCCTGTTATCTTCTGTCCACACGAGCTTCCAGACTCAACTAGCTGGTTAGTTGTATCTTTCCTCTTCTTCTCTCATCTCAGTGTGGAAACTCACCCTTTAAACTTCATATTCTGCAAGATCAAGTGTAGTGCTTTTATTTTATCACTTAATAATCCTCTCTGGGTCTTGAGCCTTATTTATTCACACCAAAATAATGCCCTCAAATACACAGTGGAAGAAATCTTTGCCAACTTCTTTCCTGATGAAGTATTAATATCAACAATCATAAAGAATTTTTAAAAATTTAACACCAAAATATCATATAATCTAATAAGTAAATGGACAAATAAATTAAACAGACACTTCTCAGAATAAGATGATAAAATGATCAGTAACCATATGGAAAAAAGTTCATGATCATTAGCCACTAGGTAAATATAAAACAAAGTTACACTGAGAGTCCATCTCAACCCTCAGAGTGCTTGTCACTAAGATACAAAAGACAATAAAGGTGACGAAAATGTAAGGGGAGAAGGAAATCTACCACACGCTGCTGGAAATATAAGATAATATTGCCACTATGGAAATTAGCATGAAGTTGAAAACCAAGACTAAAGCTGCCCCATGACTCACTCAGGGTAGCATGAGGAATACCCACAAAGAAACTGAAGTCAGCATACTGCAGGGACACCTATACCCCTGTGTTTCTTTGGCACAACTCGCAATACCTATGATATGGAAACACCTCAGGTGCCCCCCAGTAGCTACATAGATAAGCACACAGAGTGGAAGGGAACAAATTTATGTCCTTTGCAGGAAATTGATGAAACTAGAGTTTCACTACATTAAGTGAAATAAACCAGACTCACATATTCATTCCATCTTTCTGGCCACTTTCTAAAGCAGTCCTGGAACTCCTATTTTGTGTCCTTCATTGTACTGTTGTGGCTGCCTTAATGTCAATCCAAATGTTTAACTTTCATGGTCATTTTGACTGAGAGAAAGTCTTAAAATTCACACAGTGCCAGATCTGGTGAATAAAATGGATGAGGACACTCGCCTGCCTCTCTGTTGGATGATGCTGAGCAGAAGCTTTCACTGGCTCTCTTTTTCTTTCATTTTTTTTGTACTGGGGATCAAACTCACAACCTCACACTTGCCAGGCAGGTTGCTGTGCCACTGATCTGTAACCCCAACCCATTCACTATATTTTTGATCTTGCCTTGTGAAGACACTCATAAAAGGGGACTTCCAAAGCTACTTCAGAAACTGACAAAAACAGTGAGATAAATATGTCTGAAGTGAGTGGCATATTTTGATGGGGATGAATGGCAGTGTGTACTACAATAATGTTAATTTAAAAATTAACAGTATATTTTGATAGAACTTATAATCATAAAAAGAGGTTATAAAATGTGAATCCTTTGTAAAAAAAAATAATCACTAGACCTAATCATATAAATTTTCAGTTGTCCTCTATGTCTACTTGTAAGACAAAGTTAGCAGTCTCATAAGGCTTAGAACAATGTATTCTGTATCAGATGTGTAGGTAATCTTTATTTTTTGTTTGTTTGTTATCAGGGATTGAATTCAAAACCTTGTGCCTGTCAAGCAGGAGCTGATGCCACTGAGCTAAATTCCCAGCCTTGTAGTATTACATATAGCTCCTTTATATATCATAATGTTATAATATGGACATGGATTTTATGGATGCCTTCTTACAAGAACAGAGAGAGAAATTATATTTGTGTAATTCATAAGTGGATGATGACTTTGGAAGAGAGTGAAGGATTGACATGGAGATTCAGCTACAACAGAGATAGAGATTACAGATAAAGACACAAATGATAGAGATACAGGTATAGATATTTACTAGTTTTTTAGATAGCCTGTCACATGGTTTTGTAAGTAAAATAAAATAGAACTATATAACCAAGTTCAATGGTTGACCTGCCGTGTGATGTTGCTTCTATACTGCATCTTAGAATTGGGTCCTCACAACAAAGAATGTAGGGGCTGCAAACCTAAAATATATGCCATCTGATCCCATAGTTTTCTAATTCCTAGTTTCCTCTACTAGATTTCAAGGTCCTTGGGGACAGGGAAATGTCTGCTCTATTTTGATTTCCATATCTAAGCCAACATCCATACCTGGCATGCAGAGGCTACTTAGTCTACTGAAGGTATGAGTGACTAAGGCAAAGCATGAAGATGTTCTTAGGGTCTGCTGAGTCTGTCTCTCAGGAGCTGAGCTCATGGCTATGGATTCTTCCACAGTAGAAAGAGTGTCTCTAAGCATGGAGAGGAAAATATAGAATATTTAAGCCAAAGAAACTCTGATCCATCCAGGTTAATATATTAGGAATAAACTTGCTGCCTGCATTTCTCAAGATTGTGCCCATATTCTGGATGAAAATAAACTTAAAGCAATTGCCTTTGCAGGTGAATTAAGCAGGTGTTCATTATAGCTTCACTTTATTATTGTAGATTATAGACAAATCCCTACTAATTTAGTAGATACTAATTTAGTAGATACCTACTAATTTAGTAGAAATTTATTATCATGCTGTTGTGGAGTTCTGAAGTTCAAAAGTTCAAAATAGGTCTCTTTAAGCTAGAGTCAAAGTCCTGGGAGGGCTATATTCCTTTCTGGGTGCTTTAGGGAAAATCAGTTTTCTAGGTTTTAGGCCTGCTTCCTGGATTCTGTTGCTCATCTCACTATCCTCTAGCTTCATATCAAATAGAAGAATCTTTTAATCTCTTGGACTTTAATAATTGTGCTGTCACTTTCACTTATTTCAACCCAGATGAATAATGCTATCTATTCTCCCTAACTTCCACTTGTAAACAATTCTGTTACAATTCTGTCTTTGCCTTACAACTAGATACAGCTTTAGTTTTTAAAAATTAGGGAACTACTATCTTCAACAGTAATTACAGGATAGGGTCATATGATTGTGCCAATGATACAGAATTTCTAGTGCTTAAAGGTCTAAGATGACAGCAATATTTAAACCAGTGGTGCATGCCAGTTTAAAGCATTTCATATTGTATTTCCATAATGGTACTAAAAAGTAGTGAGAAAATCCTGATCATTTTGAGAAAATCTTGATTATTTTATCAGTGAAAATAATAAGAGAATAACTGACCTCCAGTATGTAAAAAATTTTCCATGGTTCAGGATGTATAAAGAACCAGTTCCCAGACTCCCAACCAAGGTTGTTTGTCTCTGGGCACTGTAACAAGTAGAGAATGTTTGGGACTGTGACCTCCACTCATTTCTGTGTTTTGAATTGATTTTAAGGGGCTAGATGGAATGGTGCTCCTGTTAAGTATGCTGGAACTCTGCATGACTATCTCTGTCTCTTCATTTGGGTGCAAAGCGATCTGTTGTTACCTTGGTGGGGTGAGTACTGACCTTTGCTTTCTGATATCTGTAGTAGTTTTGTATTGCTGTGTCATCAGGCTCACAAAATGCATCGTTATTATCTCTGTTTCTGCACAAGGGTCTAAACTCAGTCAGCTCAGACCCCTGCTCAAGGTATTACAAGGCTGTACCCATGGAGTTGGCTGGACTGCATTGCCATCTGAACTTGCTTGTCTTCTTTCATGCTCAGGCCATAAAACCCATTCCCTTTCACATGTTGAAGAAATGCCAATAAACAACTTTTTCGAGGACAGCAGGACATCAAACATCTTAAACTCTTTAGGATGCATTTACAGTGTTCACATAACTGTCAGGTTCACCCAGGATAATGTCCCTTTGGTATATTCAAAATCAGCTGATGGAGAGAAAACCAACCATATCCATGGGTCCACCCAAACTCAGAAGGCAGTTCCAAGAGTCTGACACTTTGAGAGTCATTAAAATTATGCCTATTGGAATGGCCAAAGGAAGCTCTTTTCCTATCTTCACTACACAAGCTCATCCCTCTGAGTCCAGATCAATGCACACTTCATGCAGAGAGGTTCTCAGACTGGGCCAGCTGTGACTCCATTACTCTACTACAGCAACCATCCCTGGTTCCTTGAGAACTGTCAGGCATCAATGTCACAAGTTAGACTGATTCACTGAGACTCAGCTTCAGTCACCAGCTTCTCAGGCTGACAACTGTCACTGAAAGTGTGATCTAGACAGCCTATTGTGGTTTAAACATTGTGTCAACTTGAGAAGTCTAGATGCTTAACTAAGTGACTCAGCAGCTCTACATCCTGGGGTGTAGAAGACAAGCCAGTAGTACTCTAGGATATTGTTCATTATAAGGTCAGAATTTTAAATAAGTGATTCAGCAGGCCACCAGTTTGCAACATCCTCAGCCTGTGCAAGAGGAGGGAATGCAGACGGTGTGAGTGCTACACCCACTCCAGGGGAGTAGTCCACATACAATAAAAAGCAAATGAGCAGGGACTGATTGCTGGTTCTTTGGAGGTTTTAGTACATACTCAACTGGATCCAAGGCAGGGTGGCATGGCTGAGGGGCAGCAATTCATGGCAGCAGCAAACAACAAGTGCATAAAAGGCAAAAAGGGAAAAAAAACACCTCTTTTCTTTATTTAAAGCCAGCTATGCATGCATGGGAGGGTGCAGCATTCACACTGCCAATCGCAGTGCTAGACAGTGAACCAGTCATAAATCTAGACTCAACAGCATCCATGACTGCATGAGGGTTGGTGGGGCAGAGGGTATCCAAACATGAGCCATAACATAGTCTAATCTAAGGGAAACCTGAGAAGTCCACTGAGATTAAATTCAGGAAGAAGTCATAAAGATATTAAGCAGGGAGGGGAAACCCTGAGGTTATTTGTTCACTCACCTATGACACTGTGATGGGTTTCGCAGGTTGTCCTAGTTCTACCGTCATATACTCCCACCACAGAAACAGCATCCTCGGCACCACTGGGAAGAGATTCGATGGCTCCAACAGATCCAGAGTAAAGTGTTCCTGGAAATGTTCCCCGACTTTAATGCAAAAACTATGTGAGGAAAACCACCTGATTCCACCTCTGGGGTGTGCTTGTGTGTGTGTATGTGTGTGTGTTCAGAATTTGTTCTCTTGTTTTCCCAGGAACTTGACAAATCTTTTTCAACAGTCTTAAATGGAATACCAGATACCGAATTAAAACTGTGCATTTATTTAATTGGAAAACAGCATTTAAATGACTTTTACTCATGTGCAGGACTCTTTGTAAGGGAATTAGATTGATGCAGAACGTTTGACAACAAATGGATGAAATGATGTTTCTGAAATGAGGCCTCCTTGCAGTCTCAATACCCACTTCCCTTTCTAACAGCCCTGCTTGTCTGATTTCTTTATTTTTAACCCACACTTGGAGAATTTTGTCCTTCCAGAAAATTAAATATATGTCCCCCCATTTTGTTTCCTTTTTCTCATACGAAGTACATGGAAGAGTGAAGGCAGCCTTTGAATATGAATGAATCTTTGTAAACCACTGGGCAGGATTATATCCTAATAAAATATGTATCCAGGTCCATATATACAAGATGGCATAATGTGTGGTATTTATTAGTTATACATTAAATGTATCAGTTTTTATGTTATGATGCTAAAACAAATTAAACAAATTCAGAAGTGGTGTATTCATGTATGATCTACTTCTCATGCTGATGGAATATCATAGAAAAGGTAATGGTGACAGGAGATACAGAAATGTACTGAAGAACATGGGTTTTCCATCTCTCTTGCATTTTTATATTGAAAATCACATCTCTGTTACTTGCTCCCTGTATAATCATGAGCATAATACAAAATTTCCCTACGTATCATATTTCTACTCAGTACAAGGAATAAAGATATCATCAGGTTTGCAGAGCTATAGAGATAACTTGCTGTTACAGGAGTAGTACAACCAGTATTTGGACTGTCATCTAATGATCCTTGAAAGTTTTACATTAAACACACACACATGAATATATGCATATATATATATGTATATATATATATATATATATATATATATATATATATATATATTAAGTACCCTCATTTATCATTTTATCCAACACATGTTTGTAAAGTGTCTATAATGAGGCAGATATTATTCTAAGCATAAGAGACAATACTGCCGTCCAGGAAAGGCAATGTCCTTCCACTGCTATAGGTTATAATTTTATGGAGTAGGGTAAAAATGAGCACATAAACCATCAAAACAGTTTGTGTGTTGTTTCAAGCTAAGCAGAAAGTCTGTGACCCTACTGGTGCTCAGTCTCCAGGGCAGTCTGCCAAGGTGATGCTGTCAGGAGGGGATCATGCTCTGATGGCTCCTCCCTCACTAATGGGACCAAGGCCTCTGACCTCTCTGGACTTGGCCCCTATTGTCTCTACTCCTCCTGTCATGCCATTCAGCATTCACAATAATAAAATGAATACAAAGACTAGGACCTCATCAAAAATCTATTTTATTGGTCTCTCATTTTGGACTTTCAGCCTCTCACACTGTGAGAAATAAATTTCATTTATTTATACCCAATTATCAAATATGTTGTTACAGTGGCACAGACCTAAGCTAACAGTTGACTATTTTCCAGCAATAATACCAAGAAGAAATAAGAAAGAGAAAGGTAGTCCCTTCAAAACTCTGTCTGGAAAACTGGATTCATACATGTAAAATTGGTTGCTCATCTTATACCATACACAAATGCAATTCAAAATATGTAAGAGATCTAAATATAAGTCCTGAAATCATAGGATTCACAGAATTAAAATGGGAAAATTCCTTGACCTTTGACTTGGCAATGATGTTTTTGGAAATCACATCAAATCTCAGGCTACAAAAGCAAAAATAATTAAATGTAACTATATCAAACTAAAGTATATGTACATAAAAGCAAACCATGAAAAAAACCCAAAAAAGGCAACATACGAGCTGGGGAAGATGTTCATAATCCATATATTGGTTTAGGTTAATATCCAAAATTTAGAGCATGAACATAAAATTTAATTTTGGAAAATAATGAGCCAACTTAAAACAGGAAAAGGACATGCACAGCCAAGTAGCAGAGAAATTTATCCAAAAAAACCCTGGAGATCACTAAACATCAAGGAAATTCAAACCAAAGCAATAGGTTCCCCCTCACTGCAGAAGGAATGACTGTTATCAAAATGATGAAAGGGTAGTGCTGGGCAGGCTGTGGACAAAGGAGAAGACATACACATTCAGCATGTACATTGGTACAAGTATTATTATTATTATTATTATTGTTATTTTGATACTGGGGATTGAACTCACAACCATGCACTTGCCAGACAGGTGCTTATGCCACTAAGCTAAGTCCCCAGCTCCATTAGCATCCTTTTAAAATATCCTATATGAAGTTTCCTCAAAAAATGAAATATAACCTAGTTTTCCCTCTTCTTGGTATGTGACCAAAAGATATTAAATCCACACTCATTAAAAAATCTGGCCTCCTGATGTCACTGCAGCATTATGAACAACAGCCAAGAGGTGGAAATGACCCAAGGGTGTCCACTGAGATGCATGATGAACACAGTGTGTGTCTATAAAGTGCAGCCTGAAAGAAGAGCATCTGTCATTTTCCACAATATGAATGAGGCTAGAAAGTATTCTGAAGAGTGAAATTACCCGAATGCAGGCAGGAAATCATCCCATGATCTCACAAATATGTGGAACCTAAAAGGAAAAGGAACTTGAAGACATACAGAATAAATAGTGATTACTAGAGGTGCAGGCGAGAATAGGAGGGGGCAATGGCAATTTGTAGGTTGAAAGACACAGCATAGTGGGTGTGTAGCTGAGCAAATTGAAAGATCTGCAGTACAACATGAAGACTAAACATTTTTGAGGTTTTGTGCTAAATGTGTAGATTCTAGCTATTTCTGACACTCTCAAATGGGTCATTATGATACAGTAGCTATATGTTAATCTGATTCACTGCACTAATCATTTTATTATGCATATGCATCTGATAATATTGTGTCATATCCTTAATATACACAGTAAATGCTGTAAAAGAAGAAAGTGCGTGATGTCATGGTACTTGGTTTACAAATAGTACACTACTCCTAATTAAAATTTTCTTTCATATTGCCTCAATACTGTTATTATATTTCCAGTCTTATTAATAACCTAATCTAATCTGTAGTACCTACTAACATTTCCTCCCACAGTCCCCAAATTATGTATATAATTTATATGTGAACAAATCATACATAATTTATATATAATTATATACAAGTTATACATATACAGGCATTTCTCACTTAATGACCTAGTGCCATTCCTGTGACCAGGTCAAATGAATTGATTGATAATTTAGGAATTTTATGTGGCATGTGCCTTATGATATTCAGAACAAAGAAATGGTGTAAGGAAACCAGAAATCAATGACTTTGCTTTTATCTGCAACCTTTTACATGCAGTACTGAACTGTCCAAAAGAATGTAAAACTACAATGCAGTTAGCAAAACAAGGTATATGGTACCAAAAAAGATATTCAAGCTCTATAAACAAGATGTACAGAGCTGTACCAACAAAAACACAGGTCATAAGTCTGAACAGTCATTGAATATGTAGATCATTAAATACAAAATATCTGTATTCACACACACACATATCTATCTATCATGTATCTATCTATCTATCTATCTATCTATCTATCTATAACTTTGTTTCACTTATATGACTTGCATGTTAGACTATAGTGTCTATAAAGATTCTTATAACCTGGAGTCTTAGAACACATTCTACCCTGTTTTGTTTGTTTGTGTTGGCAGTTACTTTATTATTTCTTTATGTTGACTTTTCCCCCCTATGGATCAGTTGTTTTGAAGATTGCCATGATTCTAGAAATTTCTTCCTTTTTTTCAAAAATGCAGACTATTTAGCAAGAACACAACACCAGTAATTACACTTACTAATTATCTATTATATAAGGTAGGGAAGCAAATAATGTCACTTCATTCCACCTTTGGTGATGCTTTCTTTGATCACTTGATTATTGTGTTGTTATGGACTGAGTTTTATTGTCCTCCAAAGTTTGTAGGTTGAAAACTCAACCCTGGGTGTACTGGTGTTAGGAGACTACCTATGGGATGTAGTGAGTCCCTGACATCGGAGTTTTCATAAATGGCATCAGTGCCCTTAAAAAGAGGTCTCTGACAACTCCTTCACTCCTTTATACTATGTGAAGATAGCAAAAGACAGCAATGTGAGAACTAAATGTGTGATCTCATGGTACATTGAGGATGTACCAGGATCTTGGTCTGGTAATTCCAGCCTCCTGAACTGAGAAACACATGAATGTCATTTAAGTCACCTGGTCTCTGTTACTTTTGTCACAACCATTGATACAAGCTAGGCAAATATCCATCAGCTGTCATCATCATGAAGATATATTTTCAATATCATACTAAAAATAATCAACAGGCTGATTCTTTAAGACCATGTGACTATTATGCCCCCAAATGAGTTTTCACTAGTTTTAGCATCTATTCAACTAACCATTGTATTTTGTGTACTCAGCCTACATTACCCTACTTTATCACTTAGGTAACAAATAACAGAAATTTTGCTATCAAGATATAAATGTACATTTCTTAAAAGATATAACTGTAGTAAATTCTTAGATAAATTAACTCTATGTGTGAAAGTTTACTTCCCCTGAGAGAGTTGTCCTTGATCTTATGTTAGGTTGAGATGCATAGTTTCAACCCTTTGTGCTTCCCCAAAATGGGGATGCAAAGTATAGAACCTGGGGTAATAACTGCAGGTACAGACTTGTGCACAGAGCCATGACCATTGTCAATACTAGAAAACAGCTATCTCTCTAATGGTGGGGCAAAATTAATTATTGGAACAGAGACATTTCAACATAGTTTGAAGATATAAGATATTAAATCAAAATATCAATAATAGTCCAAATTGATCTGAAACTACTACATTGATATAAGAATTTTTTTATTACTGGAATCACCCAAAAGTCCAAAAAACTCAAAAGGTATCAGAAATTTCTCTCTAGTTCTTAAATTTTCCTTCTTAGTTCCTGTTTGTTTTGATTAAATATCCATTTTCAGAAAATATTTTCAGCTTTATTTGTGTTACACTTCCCTTTTCGTTCCCATAACAAGAAGAAACTTCTCACTAACATATGGGAAGTTCCAGCAGATTTATGAAACTAGTTATGGTGACCCTGACCCTTCTTCTCTGGAATTTTTTAAATGCTGGAGCAGGTGGCCAAGCTGCGTGTTCCCTGACCACTTCCTGTTGTCATTATCCACAATACATCACAAGCAGGACCAAACTGCTTACAAACTAATGTTCTGAATCCAAAGCACTTAGGACTTTGGAGTTCTTCCCTTCAAATCACATCTGCAAATTGGAGATATAGGTGCATGGAAAGACAAATATAAGTAGAGGAAGAAAAAAGATGCAGGTGTTGCTCATCAGCTTTTAGCTTTTGTTTACCAAACTCTAAAGAACAATGCCCCACATGGGAGTTTACATTAGATACTTCAGAAGCATAGATCAAGCCTCCCTCTTGTGTTGACACTGTAGCTTATAATGGAAAATTTGATCGATATTTCTCACTTTTTTGAAAGTAGCTCTGTATATACCAATCTTATAAGAATCTATTTAGAAATGGTTGAAAATACTTCTAAAATGTAGTTAACCATGGTATGCATGATTGTTGTAATTGTTGACATTCCTTTTAGAAGCTGTGAAATGTTACAACTTGTGCTTATGTAGACACAATCTTCTGTTTCAGTACAGAGGCAGTGACTTCAATAAAGTTTATACAAAAATGAAGAAACATAGATCAATAGAGAGGAGCTTCTCTTGTATGAGATAAGAGACGGCCCTGGATTAGAGAGCTTAATCATGAGAATTAAGCACCAGGTACCCTTAAATAACACACGAGGATGTCTTGTTTTAAGAAAGATGAACTGAAGGATAGGCCATAAAAGCTGAGATGAAGATGAACCTAAGTAACAGGGCCTACATGAGAAATTAAAGCTTAGATGATTACTTTGGTTCCAAAGAGTTAGGGTTCTCTTATTTTCCCAGGAGAGATGCATGGAACAAGAAAGAACAGAAAGAGCACAGCCCACAGACTGGCAAGAATGTGGAATGTTTTATGGAGAGTGTGCACTGAGAGTTGAGGCATAGTTCAATAATTACAAAAGTTAGTTCCAGTTTTCTTATTATCTTTCAAGCCCTGCTCTCAGGATTTGATGACACGTAGATGGTGTTTTACTTATTTTTTGTTGCTGAGACAATATCTGACACCCAGAGTTAAAAAACAAAAGTTTGTAGAAGTTTCAGTCCATAATCCACTGGATCCAAGGCAGAGTAGCACATGCAGAGGGAAAACAGTTCATGGCTGTGGGAGACAGCAAAACTAACAGTGGAGGAAGCAGAGAGAAAGCCTCTTTCCCTCCCTGATAGTGTATGCAGGGTACCTACCCTAGAGTGGGTATCACTCACATCTTTAATCCCAGAATTGAACCGTAAAATAATCACAAACTCTAAATTCAGCTGCTTCTGAAAAGCCATACCCCATGACCACATGATGCCTTGGAGATACATCCAGACACAAACCATAACATTCTTCTCCTGATCCCTCAAATATTCATGTATAATTTTTTGTGCAAAAAGCATTCAGTCCGTTTCTAAGAGTTGCCAAAATCCTGACAGTTTCAGCATTGCTGAGAAATCCAAGTCCCAAGTCTCCTCTGAGATTTAAGAGAAACTTTTAGCTGTGAGACCCTGTACAAATGAAAAGAAAGTTAAACACTTCCAACATTTAATGGAACAAGAGAGACATTTCTATTCTGAAAGTTAAAAACAGAGGGATACAAAGGAGTGGGGCCAAAGTAAGTCCAAAATTCAACAGCGCAAACATTAAGTCCTTGTCATGGTTTATGTCAGTGGCCCCAAAGCCTCATGCCTTTGCATTATGCATTTGTGATTGGTTCATTGCCTAGTGCTTGGATTGTGAGTGCTACACCAGCCTAGGGATGGAGCCAGGATGTGGTGTAATGACAGGAAGAAGGCATGCCTTTTTCTCTTGCCAGTTTCAGCTTGCTGCTTGCAGTTGCCATGAACTGCGGCCCCACCATGCCACCCTGCCTTGGAACCAACTGAGTATGGACTGAAACCTCCAAAAACTGTAAGAAACAAACCTTTCCTTTCCCAACTTTGGGCATCAAATATTTTGTCTCAGCAATGAGTAAAAAGTAACTAAGTCCTATAGTTCTATGTGTATCATTCAAGACATATCATCCATGTGGCAAGATGTGAGCTCCAAAGGGCTTGGGTGGCTCCACATCTATGGCACTTTCATTGTTTGCAGCTCCCATGGCTTCTCTCTTGGGCCCACTCTGTACCCTCCTTGCAGTTTTCTTCAGATGATCTATGTTTCTGGTTTTTCCAAATTCTTAGGTTTTCCACTGCATCTTTGGCTTCACTCACAGCTTCACAGACTGCCTTCTCAGTGAAATGTTTACTGGCCTCACATCCCTTCCAAAATCTGTCTTGAAGCCTTCCTAACTGCACAACCCTTGTATTTTCCATGTGCCTAAAACCAGCACCATGTGGATGATGTCAAGGTCTATTGCCAGCTGAAACAGTAGCCAAGTTTCCCTCTCTCTTGTCAACAGGGGTGGAGTGCTGGGATTGCTGAGAAGTCTAAATCTAATTCCAAGGAGTGCATTTGCTAGACTGCTGCCATTCTGGAATATGGTGTGGCCACCACCATTCTGGAACATGGTGTGCTGGGGCTTTCTTCTCAAAGTAAAGTTTTTACATTTGCAATTTTGAGGCTGCAAAGGGTTGAATCCTGATGCTTCTTGTGATACCTTTGGGTCATCTTTTCTATTCTACTGTTTCTTTTTAGCAATCAAGATCTCCTTAGTTCTATCTTTTTAGTACATAAATATATTGGAACTTTCCATCCAAAAATCACAAAATTTTAAATCATTCTGTTGGACTCTTTAATCTTGATTCTCAACATAGACCTGACTAAAAGCCCCAACAGTAGCCATGCCAACACCTCAACATTCAACTGTTATGATATTTCTTCTACAAGATTAGTTAGTCCATTGTAATTAATCTCAATCTCAGACAAAGTTTTTGGATGCAAAATAATGCAGAAAAACTTTCTACCAAGCCATAAAACACACCACCTGGAATCCAACGGCCAATACAGTCCTTCTTCCCAGCAAAAACCTCCACAGCCTTATGTTTACTGGCAGAATTTATATCATCCTTCTGATTTTCTGAGCTCTGTCCAGAATTTGCCATACAGAACAATGTATGGAATTCCAGCTCTACTTTTTCAGTCAGCATCTCTGGACATTTCCAAACCCTATCCATAAACCATTCTCAAAGGCTCCTGAGACATATGGTCATGTGGAATCACAACAATGACCCTACTTCTAGTACCAAATTCTGTCATAGTTACTTTTCTCACTGCTGACACAAAATACCTGATAGCCAAAGTTAAAGGGAAACTATTTATCTCACTGTTTGTGGAAGTTTCAGTCCATAACTGGCACCAAGGCAGAGTGGCACATGGCAGAGGGGTAAAAGTTCATGGATGCAGAAGACAGCAAAAGCAACAAGGGAGAAGGGAGACATCAAGCATCTTTCCCTCCCTTATATTGTATGCAGGCTACCTGTTTTAGGGTGGATATAGCATTCATACTCTTAATCCCAGTATTATACTATAAAACAATCACAAACTTTAGATTCAGCCACCTTGGAAAAGCCCACCCTGCAGGACCACATGAGGCTTTGGGAGGGTATACTGACATAGACCACAATGGCTGGGAAAACTTTTCAGCTCCAGGTGAGATTAGATCTCATAACAAAAAAAATAATTTGAATACAATCAGGAAGATGGTGCAAAAGGAAACCTGAGCACCACGTTGTCCCTGTAGCCTTCTGTTCTAAAAACTATATATGGGTTCAAATGTGTTTGTGGAAACTGCATAAGTGACTAAGATAACACATCACCGCACGTAAAGTATAAGGCCAGGAAGACATGCATCAGAGTGAATGGAAGCACTCATGTCCTTTTATAAATCCAGTCTTTCTCTCTCTCCTGACACTGTAATTGAAAGAAAATATGCAAGAGAGCAAGGTAAGTGGTCCATGCATTTTGGGGGACTTTCTGGGAAGCTGATTTTTGTCTCCTTTGACCTAGAAGGTTATAGCAACCAGCACAATTTGCACACCATTTGCAGTCCTCCGTACTGGGAACAAAGATGAGCACCTCTACTTCAGTCCTGGAGAGACTGAGTGACAGTAGACAATACCAGGGGAGGCAGAGTTGACTGTACCTGGAGAACATGGAGAGAAAACAATCCCATAAAACTGCACACATAGCTCAGAAGAGACGCATTGGCAAGGATTTTAGGCCTTCAGCATGTACAGCTCTGCTAATCTCTAAAGATCTCACACTGTACAAAGCTAATCTGCAATAACTGAGATTAGTTAAAACCCACATCTCAGTAAAAGATCATATGGCATGCAAGGAAACAGAAAAAGCATGGTGCACACAAAGGAAAAGCTAAACCTCCAGAAACCAACCCTAGAGAAATAGAGCAGTGGAGCAAAGCTGTTTACTTCATAGTGACTAGGAAGTAGAGCAAGAAATAGTGCCAAAGAGGAAGGGGCCAGGTTTCAGATGTAAACCATAAGGCCATGCCACCCTGACACACTCAGGAGTGTGCTCCTTCCAGCCACTAGGAACCTCCCAAAATGATCAGTTTGGCACAATGAAGCTTAAGGGTCACAGGGACTTACAGATTTTACTGAGAATCTGTCATGAGGGCCCAATTTATTTCCATTATGCTATTGCTGTCATAATACTATACATTTTTTTCTGGTGTGAACATCTTATTTTCACAACATGTGGAAGTTCTCTGAGGCCACTTGCAAGTTATTTCCTTGGGACTGTAATTTCTGACATTGTTGCTGTGAGGTTATGCAATTGATATAAATGTGAAAACCTTACAACAGACTGCTTTTGAGATGATCCCCACCTGTGTCTACTACCTAATGCTTATGCTCCTGTCTCTTCCCTTTTAAGTATAGGCTGGACTTATTAAAAATACTTTTGAAAAGCAGAGCATGACTAACACATGGAGATTTTATGTTGAAGGCTAGACTACAACAGGCTATTACTTTGTCTTGTTTGGGCTCCTTCTGTATCTCTGTATTAGCTGGCTTACCTGTTTTGGTGACAGAAAGGGCCATATAAAAACAGACCCAAGTGGCAAGAAAGATAGAGTGGTCTGTGACCATCATCCCACAAAAGACTGAAATATAACAGTTGTTACACCAGTAACAAGGGCCCTCTGCCACTGCCAGTGATCCTTGAGAGGATGGCACTTTGGCAGTGGTTGCGCAACTCTGTTAGAAACCCAGGCCAGAGGAAACAGTATTAGGCCTACAAATTGTGTGACCTTTAAAATCCAGGCTGTTGCTCTTTGCAGCACCATTCAAAAGAGCTAAGAAGCGGCAATAACTCAGTGTGCAGGGTTAGGTCAATAAAGACAGTGTGACGCTGAAGTCAGGCTTATGTAATAAAGAAATTCCATCCAGTGGTACAAAATGGATGGGAGCTGGCGACAGCATGCTGGGAAACACAGCAACATAGACATTCAGCAAATACATTGTGATTCCAATCATATGAGGCACACAAATGTTCACAAAACTCAAAGGAACAGAAAGTAGAAGCAGAGTTTCAGGGCACAGCGAGATATCCAGACCAGACACACTGGGGAAAGAGTTACTGGTTTTCTGAGATGAAAAACTTCTAGAAATATGTTACACAGGAAATATGATTATAATAGTACTGAACTGTCCACATAAAGTGATTAAACACTGGATTACATACTTTTAAACATACTGTTGAATTTTTTAAAAAAAAATTAAATAAAATTTTTAAAATCAGAAAAAAATCGATTTAAAGAAAACAATACAGATTTTTTTGCCATCTGTCTTTACACACAAGTCACTTTTGCATCCAGATTAGTGGTTTTCCACCCTGGAAGGAGATCTGGTTCCTTCCCCATTCCTAGATTCTGGTGATATCTGGTGGCAGTCCTGCCTGTCACACCTCTAGTGAGCAGAGGCTGGGAGTCTGCCAAGCACCCAACAGTGCCTGGCTCCCCTCACCAACAAGGAGTGAGCTATCTGAAATGCCATCAGTACAGCCTTTTGAGGCCCTCTCCTCGGTTATCAGTCAGGGCGTGTCATTGTGACACCAGCCTTTCCCTGCTCAGACTCTGGAAGGGTGATGGAGCTCAGACTCTGGAAGCAGCTGAGGGTGTGATGGGACTGAGCTGAGGAAGCAGGATAGAGTCTTTTGGGCAAAAATTATTGAAGCTATAAAGGAAAACAGGAGGGAGTAGGCTGAGAGTGACTGACGCTGACAGTGAGAATACATGGCTTTGACAGCAGGGAAGGGAAAGTCCTGAGTAAACCGCTTTGGGCCACTCTGTAGATCTGTTATCAGATGTGGCTCTTAAAACTTCTCTAAAATCACTACTCTGATAATAGCAATAGAGGGAAACTGATTGGAAAGACAGTCATTGCTTTGTTATGCAGATGCAAGTGGTTTATTAGGCAATGGTTCTGGTGGAAAAGGGGATGTTCTGTCTATTCAGAGACCAAGCTCCCTCTCTGGGGGTCTTAGGCAGAGCTGCCCCCTACCTCACTGGATTCTGTGACAGGGGCAAGGGCCCAGGGCATGATGGGAAATGGCCCCAGGCTTCCCAGAAAGGAAGGGGAAGGGGCAGCAGGAAATTAGGGAAGAGGGGCTGGAGTTTTATCTGACACTTGCCACAAATTTTTGAGTAAATTAAGAATCTCTCTCTGATTCATCTCTGGGCATAACATAAGGAGACTCTGTTTAGTAATCTCTATGGGATTCTGGGTTCTGAACCAAAGGCCTTCACACTGAGCTACAACCCAGCTTGTTTTATGTTTTTCTTATTGATATTACTATTATTATTATTGTTGTTTTGTATTTTGACACAAAGTCTCACTAAGTCACAAAGTTACCCAGACTGGATTAAACTTGTGATCCCCCTGCCTTAGCCTACTAGAGTACAAAATATTGTTTATGTTCATCACTTCTGTTATTGGTTGTGTAATAGTGAATGTTTCTTGAAAGTTCATAGCCATTATTTCTATTAAAATATGGTAAAATATATATTCTGAAATCAATTGTTCATCAATTTCCCGATTCCTAGGAATGTTATTATTATTCATACTTTAGTAAGTGCTCAGAGAAATTGGATAAGCTTTTCATAAACGATTTTCCTTATCACTGAGGCAAATTTCCCACTGTGAATGTGATTCTCTATCAGATTAAAAGCTGGAGCTTCAAGAACAGACTTGACATGAACCTCACACATGTTGGTGTTGACATGCACGTTGGGCTAAGTGACTTCCACATTCTCCCAGCATTAGTTGTTTCTATGAGTAATTTTGAAAAGTAACTGTAAAAAGGAAGTACAGGCATATTTCACAAATCCACAAGCTGTACCCTCTGCATCCTGTGTAGCTGTAAACAGTAGACTACAGGTCTGGTGGCTTGCAGGAGATGAAAAGCAGGAACCAGAGAACCCAGAGTCACACAGCCTCCTGGAGATTCTGAGAGCTCCGCTGGACCAGCAGGCTGACCACAAGCACAAGCAGGTGGCGCCGGACACTGTCAGCACTCTGCGGTGACCAGGTAGAGGGGTGAGTACACCCCAAGCTCCCTGAAGCTCTTGCGACCCTGGAGCCCTTGGAAGGAGAATGCAGAAGGGAAGCAGCGCCTGCTCCTTCTCCCTTCCTGCCCTGTCCTCACTGCGCAGTCTGAGTCCTCACTCACCTCGGGCCTCATGGTTAAGGGCAGCAGTGCTTTGGGCTCTGAATGCTCTCAGGCCACTTGCAAGTGGGCAGCCCCTGGCTAAGAGTGCTGGGGAGGTGGATGGCTGGAACCTAATCACGTCTCACGATGGGCAGAAGGTGAAACTCACCCCACACAGGGCAGCACAGTGCTCATAGATCAGGGAAAGGGAGACGGCCGCACAGTGCGTGCCCTGTGTGAGCCTTTGCTTCTGAAACTCAGGACCTCTTGAGACTCATACTGCATCCCTCATGGGGCGTGTATCACCTACAGTCAGTGTCAAGCACCATTGGGAAATCTCCGGAAACCAAGGTTCTGTGGCTTCCTATGCTCCATCCTTGGAGGCCATTTCCCTGAGAGATAGGTCAAGTCTCTACTGTGGAACAAATAACCCACAGCTGGGGAGGCTGAGCGTGGATGCTCAGTGCTTTATAGGAGCTGAATTGTTTTCTCTTCCATCCTTGGCAGCACCAGCAAGATGTCCCATTCTATAAGCAATGAGATGATAGCAGTGCTCGAGGGTCAAGGCATCCATCTCCGTTTGCCCCAAACAGAAAAACCTCCGTCCACCACCCCAGCACCTGAAAGCTTGAAGGAGCGGCTGCAGACAGAGGTCGATGTGTTTGGGGTAAATCCAGCTCAGGCCTCATGGGATGGCAGGGAGGGGGTGGGGGTAAGGGTGGGGTCCCTGTGTCCGGGGACTACAGCGCCACCAGGAGGGGACAGAGACTTTCTGGGCCAGGCCAAGTGCAGGCTGCTTACCCCGCAGCAGAGCCCAGCTGGCTAGAGAGCTGCTAGGTCCTTCCCAGAGCAAAGCAGTGTTTCTGTTACAGTGCGTGCAAGCGTCTGAGTGTTTGTTGTTTTGCTAAGTGTTTTCGTATTCTGTAGGACAGTTCTTTAGATTTTCCTCTATGAAACTAATGGTGAAGAAATACATATTTTATGGATCATTTTCTACTTGTTTCTAATGTGTGTCTCACAGGAATACTGATCTATCAAAGGGACTTTTTCACTCACTGCAAATCACAGGAAAAGCCTCCTCTTTCGCCTCTTTTGAGAAGAGGAAGTAGATGTGTTTTCAGTCTGTCTCCCTCCTCCCACTGTGTGTATATGGAGCATCTCTGTGGGCTGAAGGGAGGATGCGAACAGGACTCTGTCCACTCTGGGAAGGAAACCCAGGGGTCCTGGTCTCCGGGCTGTTTTTGCACCTCTCACACTCTTGTGGGTTCCGCGAGGCTCCCTGGACACAAGGCTCAGGGCATCACATCTTGCAGGAGGGAGCCCAACTCTGCCTCTTTGGGCAGAGCTTCGGGATCCCCAGGGCAGCTGCATGGAGGGAAGAGGCTGAGGAGACCCAGAAACCCAGCTCCCAGCTCTGTGTCTGCAAGGGCTGGGGAGTTGTGGGGAGCACCAGACAGAGTGAGGTGTTCAGGTGACCCCTCTTCCCACAAGAGAGAGGAGAGTAGTGTCTATGGGTACATGGACACAGGCCAGGGACAAGGGTCATGGAGAGGCCAGGACCCGAGGGACAGAAGTGGCAGAGGCTCCAGCTCAGGCCCAGGCCCTGGTTTCCTGCAAGGAGTAGCATCCTCTGCAAAATGCGAACTTACTTTTCTCACTCACAGCTTAGAGTTGTACAATCTGCAAGGAGCCTTGTAGCAAGACATGACTCATGAGGATTATGGGAGAGGTGTGCAGGTGCCATCTCTACCCAGGCTGGTATGAATCTTTGACCTCTCTTCCCCTTCCCACAGGTCATCCAGATCCTGTGTGGTGTGATGGTGTTGAGCTTGGGAGTTATTTTGGCAGCTGCTCCAGCTTCCCCCTATTTTACCACCCAGTTTTCTACACTGATAAAATCTGCATACCCATTCGTAGGAGCCCTGTGTGTAAGTACAGTGCAGAGGGTGAGGAGGATGGGGATGTTGAAGGGATGGGAGGGTAGCGAGAGGGCAAGGCTTTAGACTCTCCACGAGACTCCTGCTGCATTTCTGCTTCCAGGGAGCAAGGACTCAACAGCACCATGTCTTCTGTGGGTGTCAGGTAGGGAAGGTCCGAGTATGTAGGAGGACAGACAGTGCTTTCTTTTGAATCTATTTTTTACCTGGTTAAAATAAGTATTACTTTTGAAGATCATTTTATTTTTTCATCTTATCATTTTGAGCTCTATCAGATCAGGCATCATTCCAGGTTTTTCCAAAAATTCTCAAAACAGGATAAGTTCTGGAAAAGTGCCTTTCCACCTAGTACCAGGGAAAGTCCTTGCATATGCACAGAGACTTCCGAGACACTTGTAAGAATGGTGGAGGGAGGAAGACTTCAGTATTTAAGCCATTAGAGACGCCCAAGGTAAACTGAGGAATCATCTACACTTTGTTGAAGGACTGGAAAGTCCTAAGAAACAGCTTCCTGTCTTGGTGTCAGATAGACCTAGTGGTCCTTTCTCCAAGGATGACTTCCTTGTAAGTTCATGTGGGTCAGTCTTCCTTATAAGTAAACTTTGCAATTTCATAGTGCTTCTCTACTGGCCTCCAATGAATGACACAGAAACTATCATTTGCCCTTTCTGAATTGTTCTTTTGATTACAACTAGTTTTCAACCTTTTTAAAATCTGGTTCACTTTTCTTATTTTATTAATGACAGTCTTCATTTTATTTGATTTCTCCAGTCCTCCCCAGAGGCCCTTCTGCTATCCATCATCCATCCAAGAACTCTATGCCATGATTAATTATTCTGTTTTCCAAGGCTCCTCTTGCACCATCGTCATTGACTTGGATGGCTTTTGGGGAGCACTAGCCAGGATTTTCGTCAACTTTCTAAATTTGAGTTTGTCTGACACTTCTGTCATGGGTAGGTGAAAATGAAGAATGTTCAGATGAAGAGGAGAGAGGTGATGTGCCTTTCTCATCTGGTCGCCTCAAGGGTGCAGACTATCAATGTCACATCACTGGCAAAGTCTGCCTGGTTTGTTCTCTACTCTTTGCAAGTGGTCACTGAGCACAGTCCACATTTGAAGAGGCATCTAATTCTTTTTTTAAGACCCAGCATTTATTTCTGTAAACTAACCACTTAATCCTGAGACAAAGATTTTCTTCCATTTTGTTTTATTTTCAGTGGTTATTGTGTCTTGTAGCCTGCCTAAATCTATTAGACCATGAAGACCCCTGGTGGAGGGGGGGAGAAATTTCTCTGAATTTCTAAACACAGTCTAAAAGGTTTTCTGCCACCTAGTCTCATTCTACTTTGTGTTTTATTTTCTCATTTTACCTTTGCCTATGGAACCACTAACTTTAAAGTTTTGATTTTTTTTGTATCTGTTAAACACTCTCACTCTTAGCTTTAAAAAAACCAATTCTATTCCTTCTCAAACTCTGGAGGGAGACTCTGGTGAAAGGAGTGTTTGAACTGAATATGAAAAAGGCAAGGACTTTGTGGACAAGAGTTTAGGACTCCTGGAATGCACAGTTAGATTTTAGAGCAGAATCTACAGGCAGCAGGCAGCAGAACTAGAGGCAGTTTGTTTTCAGAGATGTTTGCTTTGGCCATTGTAAGCCCTCTGCCCTGATCATGTATTTAAGTTACAAATAAATATCCATGGAGGGCTCAGCTCACTGCTGTTCCCTGAAGCTTCCGAGGCTGAAGTAGCAGCCTCTGGGTCCCCTCAGTGGCTGGACTGAAGTCTTGACTCTAAGTAATCTTTCATACTCTGTGCCACCATGGTCACACCTTACAACAAAACACCCCCAATAGAGAAATGAATAGAAGAGTCATCTTTTCAAATTCCTTTCAGGCCAGCATTATCCTGATACCAAAGCCAGACAAGGATGATAGAAGGAAAGAGATCTACAGCATGATCTCCATGAACAGGCAGATGTGAACTAGTCCATAAAATTCTAGCAAAGTGAATGCAGCTTCACATTAGCAAGATAAATCACCATAATGCAGGGGGATTTATCTTTTCATTATACTCTGTGAATGCATGTTAGTGTCCCATAATGATGGGAACTATTTGGGGAAGTTGGTCCATGCATTCAACATATCTTAATCAATGTCAATTCAGTTATCACCCCTTCATCTTTTTCTTCTCCCCTCTTGTACATTATTGCTTTATATCTTAAAGTCTAGCATCCATTTCCTTGTTCTCTCTTTTATTTTATTTCAGTCTATCTATCTATCTGTCTATCTGTCTGTCTATCTATCTATCTATCTATCTATCTAACTATCTATCTTTATGTTTCTCATGAGACAAATCTATTTACCTTTCTCAATTTGGCTAATTTCCCTTAATATGATGACTCCTATTCTCCTGCAAATGACAGGACTGCATTCTTGTTTATGGCTGCCTAATATCCCTTTGTCTACATAGGCTACATTTGGTTTCTACCTTTATTTGTTGACAGATAGGTAGGATTTCCTTAATCTTAACTATTAAGATAATATGTAGCATCGCTGTAATATGTGGTCCTTCATTCTTTCAGGACTGGAGCTAAGAATGGTATAGCTGGGTGAAATTATATTTATATTTTACTATTTTGAAGAATCTCCATAATGATTTCCATAGTGTTTTTACTAATTTAGAATCCCAGCAATGTAAGAAGACTCCTTTTTTCCACATCTTCTATGGTATTGATTATTTTGGTACTGTTGATGATAGCCATTCTTACTGGGGTTTGATGGAATTTTAATGTAATTTTAATTTGTATTTCTTAGCTAGTTGGAAGTGTTGAGCTATTTTCATATAATTTTTGGAAATTTGAGCTACTTCTTTTGAAAAGAATATATTCAGTTCATTTGCTCACTTTTTACTTCTGAGGGGATTTGTCTCAAGGCTATCAGTATGATTATATGTGTAAATCACTGACTATGATATACTGTATTCATGTCAGGAAGAACAGAAGCCACAAGATAGTCCCCACTTCTTCTTTGTTCAGATCATTTGCTGATATTCTTCTACAAAGAACACTGAGCTCTAAATTATTTTTTCTGTCAGTAAAAAGTCCTTATTTCCTGACATTTAAGTTCCTCATTTTGCTTACTGGAATAGAGTTCTTTTCACATTTTCCTGTTTTCAAAGTTACTGAACACTTGTTGTAGTTACTTTTCACACTGCTAAAAAAATTCTTAATATCCAAAGTTAAGGGAAGAAAGATTTGTTTGCTTCACAATTTGTAGAAATTTCAGTCCATAATCAGCTGGTTCCAAGGCAGGATGGCATGACAGATAAGTACTGCAGAAGAAAACCAGTTTGTGACAAGCAGAAGGGAGTAAACCAAACAAGGCAGACCTTAACAGCATCTTTAAGTCCCTTTTATACTGTATCTAGGCTACTGGAGCTAGGGTGGTACGACATCAATCAGTGAACTGATTCAATAATCTCAAACTGTTAATCCCAGCATCACATACTCTAGATTCAGCCATCTCTGAAAAAAAGCTTCAGCTATGACACCATGAGGCTTTGGGGGGTAATATAGACACAAACCATAACATTCCACCTAGTCCCCCAAAGATTCATGTACATTCCTTTAAGCAAAGGATATTTAGTCCATCTTTACAAGTTATCCAAATCCTAATAGTTCAGCATTGCACTGCACCTTTGGCTTCACACTCAACTTTACACACTGCCCTCTCAGGGATACGCTGCCTGGATTCCTAAACTTTCTTCTGAAACTTGAGTGGAAGCCTTACTGATTCTACAAATCCTGCACTGTGCATGCACCTACAGCCAACATCGTGTGGATGACTGTAAGGTCTGCTGCCAGCCAGAGGAGTAGCCAGGCTTCCTTCTCTCTTGGCTGTAATGGTCAAGTGCCTATGAACCAAATCCTGAGGAACTACTTCCATAGGCGGTGACTATGATGGAAGTTGGTGCTCTGAGGCTCTGTTCTCAATGAAGTCCTTCATCTTTGCAACTCTGAATAGTTCTGGGTTTCTTGTGATGCTCAGGTCACTTTTTCTCTTGTCTTCTTCTGAAATACCTGTTTTTTACTTGTTAGTCTTTCAGAGACCAGTTTCTCCTCTGTTCCATCTTTAGAGGTCACTTTACTAGACCTTCCTTTTTGGCCAAACTCAAAACATTCTAAATCATTCTGCTGGCTCTTTGTTCTTGAGTCTTAGCATGAATCTAGATAAGAACCCCAATGGTACTCAGATGACCAGCTCAAAATTAGAATGCCTTGAAATTTCTTCTGTCAGGTTATTCTGCTACCCTTAATTTCCATCTCAGGCAGTCTCTGGATATGAGTAAAATGGAGACAAACTTTCTGCCAATGCATAATACACATCATCTGGAGTCCAACAACCAATGCAGTCCTTCCCAGGAGAAACTTGCCAAGCCTGGTCTTTACTGGCAGGATTTCTTTCAGCCTTCTGGTCTTTTGAGCTCTAGCCAGAATCTCCTATCAAGTCCAGCCTCAGGTGGTTAAGCTCTACTTTTTCATATGGCATCTTCAAACCTTTCCTAATTCTTCCCACAAGCAGCTACAAAGGCTCTTGAGTCTTAGGGCAAGGTACAGTCACAGCAAAAACCTCACTTCTCAGGTGCCAAGTACTATTGGAGTTACTTTTCTCATGGGTAAGATTGCCTGATGCCCAAAGTTAAGAGAGAGCTTTGTTTCACTTCAAGTTTGTAGAAGTTTCAGTCATAGTCAGCTGGCTCTAAGACAGAATGGAATGGTGGATAAGTATTGCAGAGGAAAAGTAGTTCACGGCAGGCAGAAAGTAGCAAAGCAAGCAAGAGGGATATTAAAAGCATCTTTCAGCCCCTTTTATGTTGTATCCAGGATACCAGGATTACAGCAGTGCCAAACCAATCAAAGGACTGATGTAGTAATCACACATTGTCAATCCCAGCATCATACACTCTAGATTCAGCCACCTCTGAAAAAGCCCCACCTACGATCACGTGAGGTTTTGAGGGGACATCTAGACAGAGACTGTAGCAATACTGTATGTAAAGGAACATATTTTTGTTTCTAAATGTATTTTTTATCACTGGCCATTCTCCAGGGCTTTCCCATGACAGCTTTTCAAGAAGATCAGATGGCAACTTTTTTATCTTCTCTGTGCACAGGCTCTGACCTAACAACTTTCTCCTCTTTCCCGAATAGTTTATCAGCTCTGGATCCCTCTCTGTTGTCACAGAGAAGAAGCGAACTAAGCCTTTGGTGAGTTTGGGAACCATAAACCTCAGCATGAAGGATCAAAATGAAACACAGGAGCTTTCAGGTCGTCTGCCCTTTGTGAAGTGCAGGACCCTTGATCCCAGAGCCCTGCATTGTTGCATTTAGCATCTAGCTCTGGGTCTGCCACCTCTCTATCATCATGGCAGCCTTCGAAGCCCCAGCCATGGTGGTCTGAACCAAATTCTGTGATCTGAGCCAATGTTCAGGAATCTCACACAAAAAATTCTGCTTCTTATGGACCAGTTTTATCAATAACATTTGTTCACATTTGCCTCCTTAATGATGAAGACACTACACAGTGTTAGAAAAAGGTACATTGGCTGTAGGTTCCTTGTACAATCCTATGTATCAAATTCAGGGGAACCCCCTGTTAAAATGCTCTTCATGTAAGGGACTCAATCTCATTTGTTCATCTATCCCACCAGAAAGCTGACAGTGCTATTGGTTTGAATGCAAATTCTTCAGTCACAAAGTTCTTATTAGTCACTCCTATTGGTCAAAGGATCAACTTTGCCTCCTTGTAACTCTTTCCAAAAGAAGCCCAAATTAGAAGTGACAGGGAGAGGAAAGCTAGAGATTTTGTAACCTACTGTCTTAGTTCCTTTTTACTTAGTTTAGACAAAATACCTGACATCCAAATTTAGGGAAGAAAAGATTTACTTCTTACAGTTCTTGGAGGTTTCAGTCCATACCCTGCCTCCAGACGACAGGGTAGCATGGCAGGCTGCCATTCATGGCTGGCTGCAAACAGCAAGGTATGAACCAGCGAGAGAGAGACAACTTCTCCTAACATTACGTAGCATGCTGGCTCCACTCTTAGGCGGGTGTAGCCCTCATCCCACCAATCTGAGTGCTAGACAACAAACCAATCACAAATGCTAGATTCCATAATCCATAAATTACGGTTGAGTCCATAATTCATGAGGCATGGGGGCCACTGACATAAACCATGACACCTACAAAGATTTGACATAAACCATGACACCTACAAAGACTCTCAATCTGTGTGCCTCAAGGGGTTCACATAGAGTCTCTTGAGAAAATGTCACACAGGTGCGATAGTGCAGAGTGGAAAATCTGACTCTGCAAATCTCCCGTGCAGGAAGAAATGCAAAACACAGTGTTCAGTGTGATGATTCTCTCTTTCTTTCTCTCTCTCTCTGTTTCTCTCTCCCTCTCTTCCTTCCTCCCTTTTCCCTCTGTCCCTCCTTGCCTCTCTGTGTCTCTCTCTGTCTCTCTCTGCATCTCTGTCTCTGTCTCTCTCTCATCAGAAATTAGAGAACATTTTTGTGAACTTGCCTCATACCCCAAGCCACTAGATAGAGCATCTGGAAGATCTCTCTGTGCTGACTGCAGTGTGGTACATCTGTGCTGTTTATTACAGTGGCTACTAATACACTGAAATGTGCCTGGTGTAAATGATATACAAAACCTCAAAGATAATTTAATTGTATTTAAATACATGTGGTCCATGTGGCTGGTGACAGCCCTGTTGATTAACATGTTACACAAATAATGTTTTCATACTTCCAGAGTCTGGGGGAGTCTAATGGGACTCCAAGGCCAACTGCAAACATGCAGAGATCTCAGAGATACAGGATGCAAGCTCAGGGTGGGCTGGCACTCACAACAGATCTCCACCAGGGTGATTTTGACCCTTGTCACTCATCCTTGTCACCTTTGTCAAGCTGAGAAAGAGTTCTAACCCAGAGAGAGCCTGGAGTGTTCCTAAGTATATATACTCTGGGCATCAAGACTCCTCCCCAGCAATACAGTCTCCACCACTAATCAACACTGCAAAGCACAGACTCAGCTGTTAACACATGGGCCCTTAGGGAATGTGCAGCAGCCAAACCAGAACACTGATCTCCACCTTTCACCACACTGCTGGGCCTCTGCAGGTCAAGCCTCAGGAGTCCTTGCTGTCCACTCAGGCCAAGAGTGCATAGGGGGAGTACTTTCAGAACAAAGCACTGAGAGACTTGTTGGGAGATGGATAAGGAGGGAGAAATGTATTTGGTCCCTCAGCACCAGCTCCCCCTCTAGGGTGAGAGAACTTTGTAGGGACTAAAGCCACATGCAGAAATAAACTACTCTCTCTGGACCTTCTAGTGGGGACAGAGAGAGCCAATGTCTGTGATGCCTTGGTGAAGAGTCTGAGAGGCAGTCATTCTTTCATGACGTGACTCTCACTGTGTCTCCTTCCAGGTTTGCAGCAGCATGGCCTGCAGCTTCCTGAGCACTGTATTCGCCCTGGAAGGAGTCGCCCTGCTGTCTTACACCCTGGTTGCTTTGAATTCTGCCTTTCAGCAGTGTGAGTTGAGCAGAATGTCAGAGCCAACCCCCACACCTTATTTTTACCATTACCGAGACAACTTCCACAATGGCTGCTTTGCTGCCAAAACCATTCTTATGGTACGTGTTTCTAAACAAGTGCTGCCATGCGATGAGTGTTGTGACAGCCCCAAGGTGTCATTGTCCTTCCACTGGACAGTCTCTCTATCCTCCACTGTTAGATCCCCCAGGGGAAGTGCAGGGATCAGAAGGAAGCAGTGAACAGGACAGTGAAGAGCTGGGCCAGGGGTGGGAGGGGCTACAAACGAATAGGGTGGAGCTGAGGAATAAATGGAAAATAAGGTTGATAAAAAGAAGGTCCAAAGAGCAATAAAAATCAAGTTGAGAAGCAAAAAATATGAGTCTTTAAACCAAGAGCTTTGGTACGTGGAACGATGAATTAAAAAAAGAACTTAGCAGAAAGACTCAGGTGATCAAGAGACGCCAAAGGAAGCGTGTGTGTGTGTGTGTGTGTGTGTGTGTGTGTGTGTGTGTTAAGGTGAACTTGGGGAGGGCAGTTTTCAGACCCTGAAATGAGGATCAGAGAGCAGGAAATATGAGAATTGATCTCAAATTGATTGCTAAGAAAGTGGCAGCCCTAAACGAACCAGTGGGCTGGGAGGAGCACTCTCCTACCCCATGGAGCCTTGCTCATTCTCTGATGGTGGAGTCACTTTCACCCTAGCAGGAAGCCTTGGGCAACTGAAGCAACACTAACCTCTAACATCCTGCTTTGCAGGGCACCATGATTTTGATGCTGATCTGCACGACACTGGAGCTCTGCCTAGCTGCACTCATGGCTGCATGGTGGTGGAAACAGACTCAGTCTAATTTCACTGGGGTGAGTGAGGCAATGAGGCCACCCTGAGCCTCGGGGGATGGTGGTTTGGGTGGGGATGGAGATAGGTGGGTGAGGGAGGCAGATGATGACAGAGGCATTGACCAGCTGAGCCTCGCTGCAGTGGAGAGAGCTCAACCTGAGTCCAGCTGCTCCAGTCCTCCTGTTCTTCAACCAGGAGCAGTGGCTCTGGAAGTCCTATGTCCTTCCTGGCGTTGCTGTGAGTTTGTGCTGGTGCTCAGGGCCCTGGGCCCTGGCTGCCTCCCTCCTGAGTGGGAGCAATTTCTTCCACAGCAAGGGCTCACTGTGTAGAGTGACTTGCTGAGGAGGACTTGACCACATGAATGGGATCAAGCTCTCTCTTACATTCTGTTTGTCCCTCCTTGAGACCTTAGAATTCTTTCTTTTTTTCCTTAAAAAATTACTGAAGAAATACTATTGGATCAAATTATATGGGCTATCTTCTGACCACTATTATGAACACATGGCTTCATTTAACTGAGTTAAAGTGCTTAGATTCACTCAAACACTTAATGATAGAGAGAATATTACACTGATAAACAACAGTTATTCAGAAAATCTAATGCTGTGCTGCCCTTATCCTGGAATACCTAAAATTCTATATATACATGGAGAAATGGCATCAGACTTACTTGATGAAGTTGGTAACCTGATGTATTTTCTTCCTTCTAGAGCGTGCTGTTCCAGCCTCAGACTTACAAGAATAATCCCAACATATTCACAAAAACACATAATGAGCCTGGATATGAAGAGCTAGTGACTCCCTAAGAAAAGAAAGAGAAAACATTCAGAAGCAAATGGGTCTGTATAGTAATATATAAGACATCCCCTTGGAAGAGAGCAAAGTTTGAAGTCCCCAGATGTGAGCTGTCTCATACAATGAGCATTAAAGTTCTTGATGAGTGTGTGTGTGTTCAGAGATGCTCTCCTGATTTGCCTGACATTGCCCTTAGGGAAAGCAGTGCCGTGGAAACTCAACCCACTGCCCTGGTGGAAGAGCCCAAGAGATTTCCTGGAGAAACAGCAGATAGCATTTCAGTGGTCCCCAGGGACACAAAGGTCACATCTTTTTCCTGTCTCCCTTAATTGTGGCGGCCGTGGACTCCATCATCTGTTATGGTGTCGTGACTCTGTAGGTGATTCTAGCGTTCATTACATGTATTCAGAGAAATGATTTCCTACCTTGCAGTGACAGGAACTTGTAGGAAACTGGTTGATGTCAACATAAAATCTTCATGTGGTGGCATATTTTATTTGAAAATTCACTTTGTTATTTTTCCTTTAAACACAGAATAAGTCAATAATGATAGATACAAATGTAAACCTGAGTCCCTTCACTCCCCAGTGACAATTCAACCAATAAGCAATAAAAGCTAATCAGAGGTATTTATCTCTCAGAAGTTTTTCTGATTTCCAAAATAAATAGAGATAATTACAAATTGTGTGACTCCTCAGCATTCACAAACAAGCAAACACACACATACACACACCATTTCACTCGTTGCTTTACCTGTTGTATAATTTACCTCTAGTTTTGCGGGAAAGACACCACCATAAAGGAATAAACTAAGTTGAATCTAAGTGTACATTCAGTGTTTAGCAAAATACTTCTTGTAAAAGACATTATGCTTGATCTCAGTGTTCCAAATGAATAATATGCTCTCCCTGGCTTCAAGAAATGTGTGTTCTAATAGAGAAAGTGAAGGCAACAGTAAAATGAAAGTTGTATTGTTTATGACAGTAATTTGAGCACAAAATAAAGTACACCTTCTGCTGAAGACAGTTGTAGATAAATGAGAGAGAGAGGAGAAAGAGAGACCGAGATAGAAACAGAGAGAGTACTTCCCCGGTGGACCCCACTTCACAGTGTCAATCACATAGTTCCACTTCCTGTCACCAGGGAAGAATGTCACTGTGGTGGATTGACAACTTGTGGTCAACTTGTAAGAACCAGCTGAACGGCATCAGCATAGTGCTGGCTGTGGATGGCCCACCTGAGGATTGTTGCCAACATAAAAAGGAGAACGGGAGGAAGCAGTATTGCTGGGTTTCCTGGGTGCTGTTGGTTCTCCTGTTGCCACTGGTTCTCCTGGAGGAGCTTGTTTAGTTTCTTTCCTGATATGAACTTGTCTGTTCTCATCGTTGGAGGAGCTCAGGACCTTGTTCTTCCTGAGAATGACGGCAGTTCACTTTGGAGGAGCTCTGGTCCTTACCTTGAGTATTGCTTTCTGGCTCCAGGGGTGGGGGGAAGGTGTGTGCTGTTCGATCTCCAGGAGAAGCTTGTCACGCTGGCTTCCTGATATGAACTCAGCTGTTCTCATCATCAGAGAAGCTTAGGACCTTGTTGTCTGTGAGCATGGCCATGGTATTTTTCAGGGGAGCTGTAGTTCTAACTGTGAGCATTGCTTCCTGGCTCCAGGGCAGCTTGTTCATCCTGCTGACACAAATCCTTCATCCTCCTGGCAGACTTTCTGGTTTCCATTACTGACCTTTGGGTTTTCCCAGCACAGATCCATGAAACAGATTTGCATGAGGCCTTGTCACGTGTTCTAGGCCTTCAGCTGGACTCATGCAGGACATTGCCATGGGATCCAGGCCCTCAGCTGGATTCTTTGGGGTCTTTAGTATGTGGACAGATTTCCTGCACTATTTGATATTTGAGTCTTTGGGAAACTATTATAAAATAATAGTATACGTTATGTGTCCTGAAAGCCATGAGTACAACAGCCACTTCCATCAAACTAGCCATCTCCATCTCCTGTATTTCTGCTCTAGCCTCACTTATCACTGCCAGGAACCAACTTTTCCAAATCAGTCATGGAAGAGGAGACAATCACCACTAACTTACAGAGACTAAAAGGACACAAAGGGAATATAGTGAACTATTTGACACCAACAAGCAATGCACTTAGATGAAATGAGAATGAGTTTTGTGTAACAGTCAGCTTTCAAGGCCAGTGAGAGGATGGATGGGGAAATAAAGAAAAGAGAGGAAAGCTGAGGTCAGGTGGAGCCCTCTCTCCTGATGGAAGAGAAGGAACATCTCACCACCATAGCACCTTTATTTATGCACTCAGGAGGATGGTGTCAATTTCAACCCCACTGCCTAACAAGCGTTTTGCCTGGCTGGCCTGGGTATCTTGCCTTTTCCCAGCAGGAACAGCTTGTTTACCTGGATCACTTTGGGCTCTCCATGTTCCCAGGGCTGGCCTTCCCCTAGCCCCACAGGTGTGATTGGTCTCCAGCTTCAGCTGCTCCCTACAACAAAGAACCATGGGAAGACATAAAGTGTCCAAAGATCTCAAATATAATTAGGGAAAGAAGAATTAGAATATATGAACGGTTTTATAAAGAAAGGAACACAAACAGTATTTAAAACCTTCTAGACCAGTGTATCTCAAGTTTCACTAGATTCACTTGTGATTAATTTCAAGATGTAAAGAAAATAATAGTGATTCATAAACTCACTCCTAATAAGGTGGTGTAAAGCACACTCAATTTATCCTATGGCCTGAGTGTCCGGATGTCAAAGGCAAAAGGAGCTGATAGAAGAAGTAACATTTTGGAGAAACTTTCTGAGCTCACTGAGGTCATGTAGGATCAGCAGCCTGTGGAGTCTCTTTTCTCCCTGTGTATGTCACAAGCAAACCGTGCAGGATCTTGTCTCTGTCTTTCTGTAGCCAAAGAGACCCTTTTGATCCTGCCAGCACCTGCGTGTTTCCAGAGCTCCAGGAAGGTCTGTTGTCTCCCTCGCAGAGGATCGGGGAGCAGAGCGTTTGCCCTTTCCTGGCACCCAGGATTTCCCTTCCCTTTAATCCACCCTGGTAAGATCTAAGGGTCCCTTTCACAACTAGAGTCTATTTAGGCAGTTTATAAGGTCGCCCAGGTGGTTGGGGTGGCGCGCCCCCTGCTGGCCATAAATGGCAAAGTTCACTTTTTCCACTAAGTTGATGTGCACAATGTAATTGTTAACTGTATCTGCCAGTTTGTTTTTCTTTTGGTGCACTTTCCTAGTGGTCCATTTTGCTAAATCCAGGGATTATCAATCATCAGAAAGTGATTCCAAAGTTGGTGCTCTTATGAATATCGTTAGTTATGACTCTAGACCTAACAATTTGCTTTTGCTGCAATGTCCTTTAAATTCATGAGAACATTCTTGGTAATGTTTCTGTTAAAGATATTTCTTATTTTCAGTGCGACGTCTGCAATTTCATTTCTGATGCCAAATGCTCTAGTGGTTAGGGTTCTTCTTGTGTTTTCCCACAGGACCCTGTGAAACATGTTTACACATCTATGGTTTGCCACCAGAATAGATGTTATAGCAACAGATTCGGACCAAGGTGAGCCTCCTACCTGAACTGTCTCCTCTGATGGGTCTTGAGAGACCAGGCCCAAGCCCCAGTGGTCTTGGCTTCCTTCTGTGATGCATGTTCTGTTTGTGGTCAAACCACAGTAGGATTCCTCAGAACCAGAAATTCCCTCAATGGTGAACCAGGTAGGACCTCTGATTGCTGATTCTCATGTGGGCAGATTTCTTGCTACATCATCAACCACACAGCAGGTCATTCTGTACATCTCACTGAGACTCCATGCAAATCACTCACCCAAGCGTGATCCATACATAATGCTTGTGAGTTGGAATAAACCTTTGAGTGCCTCCATCCACGATTAAAGACCAGGTAATAGGATTAATCAGGGTGCTTCAGCATTAACAGAGGGTCAGCAACAGGCAAGAATGATAACAGAACACCTTGAGATGATTTTATGTCTGTTAGTAATAAGCCTAAAGACAAAGAAATAATAGCTAAACATCAACAAAAGAAACAATCATTAAACATTTTGTGATCAGGCCATTCTTGGATCTGATTTCTGATATTCAAAAGAACAAATTTGAAATGCTCCTCTGTTGTTGCATCTGTCCTTAGCTCACTCCATTACACTGTTGAACAGCATTGCATGAGTTTTGCTTTAGATGGGCATATGGGGTGTTTTAGAATTGCGAGCAAAGCCACAGTAATTACAAGATTATAAATATGCAACTTTCCATGTGTATATGCTGTATGTTTACATTTCTTGAACAAATACAGCAAATAACCTGACTACATGAATGCATATTTAACTCTATAATAAATTTTCAGACTGCTCTTCAAATATTTTCAATGTTTTAAATTTAAAGTTTTCCTCTTCTAAGCGGTATGAAAGATTTACCAATGTTAAATGATTGTGATTAGATCAAATGAGTCCAACCAGAAGTGATGGGTCTTCAAATTTTCAGCACACCATCCTGTTTTATGTAACACATCTTTAAACTGTGCGCATCCTTACTCCTGAGGAACTGTGGGCTGTAAATTGCCATCTTCATACTTCCTCATTCATTCTCACTTGAATTTGTGACAAGTAATCATAAACGAAGTGTCATCAAGAGATGCAAGCAACACAGTTGTGTATTTTGGAGTTCTGCTTTTTGTGATCCATGCTGGGCTCACTGGGCTAAGAACCAGATGGCCACAGGACTGCCTCCTTCCTGGACCCTCCAAGGAGAAAGAAACCATCCCTATGGGTACTAGCTGCTCAGGTCTTCCTTGTGTTTCAGAGCTTTGAAATTGTGTGTGCCTTAAAGGGATCATTTTGCTTAAGGTAACATAACAGAATGATGGAAAATGAAACATATATCAGGGTATCATGGACCCTGGCTGGTGTTTATTTTCATGAAACACATATGCTACGACACCAGCATTACAGTGTAAGAGAAAGCAGAGGCAAACATGCTGGTGCAACAAGTGCTTATCAAGATGTAGTTCTTTCTTCCTGTGAAAGATTTTCTCAGACCTGGGCAAAAGTTGAACAATCCAATCCAAGAAATATATTATTTTTTCTTGCAGTTTTGGGAACCTTAAAGTGATACTCTGTGTTCTGGTCCATATATAATTTAGATGATATAATGTTGGGGAATAAAAAAATCAACAAATAAGAAGTATCGCCTACACTTTGTTTCTCTTGGCAGCAATCCTGGTGCAGAAACCCAGGACAGTGCAATATGGTAAAAACCAGTAGGATGATAACAGGGGAAGTTGATCAGCTTCTATTGAAACCACAGCTCTTCATAGAGATGCTCAGGAGACACTGCAGAGTCTGGGGTCACTGCTTGGAAAGTAAATGATCACCTGTGAAGAAATCAGAACAGCAGATTCTCTCTGCAGAGGATTAGGAGAGAAAGAATCCCAGGCTTTGGCACTTCCTCAGTGCTGTCACTGGCCAAGTTCTTTCATCCTCCTGCTGCCTGGAGGTCACTTCTCATCCTTGCCCTAACACTGCTTTCCCTAGGGTCCTCACCTATGCCAGGAGGATTTCCAGGCCTATTTTTAAATGTCTTCATGATCAGGCTCAACCCTAATCACAGGGGAGTTGTGGGCTCTGGGATTTGGCTCAGATTTAATTTCTCCCTGTTTTGATCAGGGCAGGGTGGAATTTCTCTTCATCTTCATTTCCACACCTCCCCAAGGAGTCCAGGCACTTCCATTTGGAATGGTTTCACCTCATCCTGTCAGTGTGCACACAGCAATACTGATCCTGAAGCAAACTGTCGCCTTACATAAAATGGGGAGCTTTTACCCTAGGATTCAGGAGAAGAGCATGAAACTCACATGCAGCAAGGTGCCAGGCAAGGTGTTCTCCATTTCTCAGTTCCCCAGATTGTTTTATGGTCTCCTCCCCATAGAACAGGCCCCTGTGTCTCACAGGGGTCCACCTTCCTGGAGCCAAAGCAAGGGCTGAGGGGGTAGACAGCTTTTCCTACCTTTTCATCTTCCCAAGGAACACATACAGGAATAGTTGTCCTCTTTGCTCCATGGATGCTGATTCCCACTCTCCAAAGTGAGTGACCCTCTCGGATTTGGAAGTTGTGACACCAACACTTTCAGAGTCCTGTGCCACCCCCTTGTTTACTGTGATTTATCTCAGCCAGCTTTTCAGAGGAGTATTGGGGAGGCTTATGCTTTGTGCTGAGTCTCTAAGATACTAAGCTCTGCCACTTGTCATGTGCCACGAGCAGGGAACCAGCCTAGGTGTCCACCCACAGAGGAATGGATGGCTGTGTACAGTTGTTTAGCCAAACAGAGGAAATGAGCAAGAGGTGATGTGCACAAATTTTAACCACCCAAAGTGGATGTCATCGTGATGTCACACAGATGTATACAGAGAGAGGGAGTACCTTGCAAGCTTTTGTATGTCTTCTTTTTCATTTTTTTTGTTCAAAATATTTCCTAACTTCCTGGGTATGCTTTCTTTTTGAAACATTTTCTTACAAATTTTTCTTATATTTTTTCATTATTTCATGATATTTTAAGGGAATTATAATGTTGTAGAAGTATGTGCAATCAAATTACATTTTGAAAAATAATAGTACCTATACTCTTCAAGCGAGGAAAGTGGCAGATTAGGGAATGGGAGGACAGAATGGGGGACTGCCAGTGACAAGGATGGGAGAAAAAACATCCGGAGTGATTCTGCATGGAGTCTTTCACAGCAAATGCTTCCCGTGTTTGGGGTCTGCATGTAGTTAATTTCATAATCTAAATTCCAGGCCCTATATGTTCAGGACTGTTCTTCCTGAAATTATTCTGATTGACAAAAACAAACATGATATTTCTTATTTGGATCATTTTCCTCTAAAAGAAGATTAATGCTTAATGGATGTCTACCAATATTACCAATTTTATGTCAATATATTTTCCTATTAAACTACATAATAAATATAGGAAAACATCTGAAAAACCTCCATAATGTGCTTTCAAATGAAAGTTGAAGTATGAGGAAAAATATCTAGTTTCCTGCAGTTCAGGTAAAGAAAGAAAAAGTGACATGGAAACTGTCTCCATCATGATGAGGGTAGATAAGGTAAAAGTAGGGCACATTTAATTCCATGGAGCTCTATGTCTCTTAATACAGAAGGCTCCTTACCGATGGAGACTGAAACCACCTGCAGCCCATGAACGCTGCACATTGCATTTCTGCTCTGGAATCAGAACAGCGGAAGAGCAGGGTCTGGGCTCCGGGGGAGTGGCGCCCACCCATGCACAGATGGCTGCTCAGGAGTTTATGCAGCTATGCACAGCACATGTGCTGGGGAGTCAGAGTGAGCAGGAGAAACCAGAGTGTGGGAGCCTGCAGGTCCCAGGGAGGCTGACTGGGGATGACGTTGTCATCTCTTCAACTTCCCAAGATGCCTGAGCCCCAGAACAAGACAGGAACAACATTAGGAGAGCTTAATTAAATGTGAGGGTGAATCAAAGAGTTCTAATGTCTCAAAACCAATGAATTATTTCACCTTGAGTCTCTCTGGTGCATGAGTATTAGGATTAGTGGCTGCTGTTTTTTTTTTTTTCCTGCTCCATCCTGCTAATACTCATCATAATTTCAGGACACTTCATATACAGGGCTCTTGAATTCACAGTAGAGTCACTGGATTTGTATTAGGGTGAGAAGATATTTCTTGCATAGCCTTTGTGATAGCATAATGGTTGTACTGTTGTTAAGAGGACAAGGGACAATGGTGAATAGTTACTAAATCTCTGAATTTCCAGTCATTACAGAAAAAAGTGTGCCACCTAATTTCTAGCACTTGTACAGAACCTAAATTTACTTTGATATTTTCATGCATGGAAACATTGCATTGAATCAGAGACTCATCTCTTGATCTAATTTTCCAGGAAAACACATCTTGAACAAATTGCAAGTTGTGGAAAGCAATACTATGCGTGATATCACTGTGGACATTCAAGACATAGACCCCAGTCATCCATCTGAGCTATGTCCTGTGCAGAATACCATGAGTAAACAGCAGTGGTAGGGGTAACCATTTTACAGAACATTTTTATGAGGCAGTTTCTATTCCCCTGAATTGTTCCTGGGTCAGCTCAAGAGATGACCTAATAGTTTTTCGATGGTCAAGGAAACTACCTGTGATAGCCTACTGATGCTTTATATATAAAAACAAAAATACACACACACACATATGCGTGTGTGTGTGTGTTTTTTTCTGAAAATTATTATGTTGCCATTTTGGTAATGCAAAAGATTAACTTAGGCATTAATCTTAAGAGAATATCCCTTACAAGGGAGCTCTGAATTACTAGAAGCTCCTCATTCAGTACAGTAGCTTTAAGATTTACACTTATGCCTCTTACCTGAGAGACACTTTCTCTTTCTCTAGATGCTCCAAATGATATGTGGCATGGGGCTGACTGTTTTGTGGGCAATAGTTATTTCCAGGTCTATGTTGTTGTGAGCTTTTTATAATACAATTTCACTCTGTATTGCCCTACATATACCTTTGCATAGCACTCATTTTAAGTAAATATAAATAATATTTATTCCTCTACTACCTTATTCATGAATGTAATCCTAAGGAATGCTTTCACACATTGCTTATGAGCACAGAGTGTGGGGAAGAACATTGGAAAACACTTTGTCTTAGTAAAAGTGAGTACAGATAATGTATTTCCAGGAAAATCAATTGACTTTTATTTTTATACAGTACGTCACATCAGGAATTCTGCCCATTGTGATTGCATACACATGAAATGACAAACTGATGAGTTTTCTTGTAATTTAAAAATCTAAAACAGATAAGACTGGCATCACCCTGGATACCCTAAATGAATGACACACTTCTCAGGTTTCACTCTGACTTTAGATCCCAAAATTATTTCTTTGCAGCACACGCAGGTCATTTGTCTATTTTAAGCTCACAAGTATATATTTGCACTCAGTTTATAGAAGTTTTTCCTTCATGTTTTTTTTACAAATTTCAATTTTATTTGTGTTTTAACAGGCTGCACACACATCCATATTACTGCAGCAATGTCCCAGTTGCCAGAATGCATGAGTCAGGACTCAGTTCTCTTTTTCTCTTACAGACTGTGTCCTTTCTACTCATAAACTGCAAGCATTCTTGTTGCTATGAGAACTCACAACAATGCACGGTGCAATTTCTTTTGAATTTGCAAGAATGATAAGTTTATTCCCTGCAGATATCATATCTGTATTTCCAGATCCAGGTATGCAATGTCTTGGCATTTATTTATATACATAGTAACTATATGACTTGCATATAAAAATGGACAAATACTTGATCCTAGGTGAATAAGTTCACTTAAAAAAACAACATTTTAATTTTTTATTTAAAAAAAGAAAAAAGGGTAGTAATGATACAGAATTTCGAAAATAACATTAACAAAAAATAACATTAAAAATTCATCAGAATTTTTAATTACATATTGCTAACTCAGAAATCATTCCTTGCCCTCTAGATAAAATACACTTACTCAGGGTAGGACTCTTACCTATTTAGAGAAAAAACAACATAGCAAAGCTGAGTAAAGCTGAAAATGAAAAGATATCCCTTTTGGTTAGGAAGAACCAACATTGTGAAAATAGCCATACTCCCAAAACTGTTAAATAAATTTAATGCAATTCCAGTCAAAATACCATAGACATACCTTACAGATCTAGGGAAAACATTCCTAAAACTCATTTGGAAACACAAGAAACCTAGAATAGCAAAGGCAGTTCTGGGCAACAAAAGCAAGACAGGAGGCACCTCAATTCCTGGCAAAATTTTAATTTTTGAGCACATCATATGAAGCTAAATAAAACCTCTACTTGGGTTAAAACAAATGGCATTCAGCAGTGCATTTAATAATTTTGATTCTAGTCTTCCTTAAAGTAAAAAGACCATTCAAGGCTTCAGTTCCATTCATATCAATTGTTTGGAAAATCTAGCTGCCTTTCAGAGTCAGTATTTTTTAATTACAATTTGAGTGTTATATTTTAAAGTGATTTAACGAGTATGGTTTTATTTCATTAAACAAATTATTATATCTTTGCTAAATTGAATAAGATCACATTACTCCATAGAAACCCAAGTATGCATTGTGTCAGTATAGTAAAGAGGAGAAATAATATGGACATGACAATGAATGTAGGGGAAGAATTGAAATACTTTAGTTTTTTTCATTGAATATATATCAGCAAATTAAGAATATCCTGAAACTTCTACAACTTGGTCAAGGGAAGATGATTTGTTTTGATACCTATGGATCACACATGGTTTATGACCTACTTTCCCATTGCTGGGACAAAATACTCCACAGGGGCAGCTAAAAGAGAAGTTTCTCTTGGCTCACGGTTTGCTGGCATGGACAATGTGCTGGCTCCAAGGCAGAAATAGCATGGCAGAAAAGGCACAACGAAGGAGCATGCCTCAACTCACGGCAGCCTGCAGTAGAGACAGCAGGCGCCGTAAACAGAGACACACGTGGTCCGCTGAAAACCTGAGGACCGCCACACCTACTAACCACACACTGGGCTGTGAACCCATCCGCAAGCAAATCCACTGATGAATACAGCACCCCAAAACCAGTCAACTTCCAAACACATGAGGCCTTGGGGGAATTTTACACCTAGTTAACAAGCCAGGAATACAGCAAGAGAGATTACGAGTAGCTTGGTTTTTTACTAAGATAAAGCTTTCTTCAAATCATTATACCTTGCAAGAAAGAGGAAAGAAGGCCAAAAAAAGGGCATAAAAATCTCCCATCACTTATGATGGTAGCCCTGTGCAACTATGAAGGAAGTAACATAAAAAATCACAGTAAAGAGGGCAATGTACTTCTGCTTTCACTCCAGAGGAGAGGATGCAGGGTGTGTAAGTTTCCCCTAATGCTACCAGAGTATAGTTTTAGAGGTAGGGCTACATAGCAGACCACTTCTATTTTCATTTGACAATAATGTGGGGAACTATTGTGGGCAAAAATAACAATATAGAATAGAGGAGAGAGCACAGAAACCAATATTTGTAATAATAATCCAATTTATTCTCCCTAAATGAGGGTTTACTTTAAACTGATGAAGCATTTAGTTCAACACATTTTCATCAATAAAAGCTTGATTAACAAGTTCTATGGGCACAGCAGAAAAGAGGGCTCAGGTTTCTCCTAAGAATGAGAAAAGAGTTCACAATGATTTGGCGTTCAAATCTGTGACTTTTTAAGTAGGATTATACCTTTCAGAGGTAATATACCTCATGAGCAAAATATAAACCATAAAGATGGACCTTCTGAAAAGGGAAAACATTTACCTGAACAAATTTGAGTCAATAACTTTCCCTCAGGATACACACAGCAAAAAGACCTATCTATAAATCTTATAAGATGGAACAGAGTATTTTACTCTTTGAAAATGTAAAAAGAAAAAAAAGAAAATCTCTCTATTCTGTGCATTAATGGAAGAAAGAATAAAAACACAACCTTCATGATGATGCCTACAAAGAACCAACTGACAAAACCCCAAGTTCTTTCACAGGCAACCTGTACATTAAATAATAAAACATTAAAAATTATGCAACTTGAAAAGGGCAGATAGATTGATAGATTTGAAGTAGGAAATAACCACTTGTTAGTACAGGCATAGAGAGAACATGTTTGAATAATACTATATTATTTACCCCCGTAAAAGCCCTTTATAAAATTACTATGACTCATATAACAATTAAAAGCATTTTTGCCATGCCAATCCTGGGTAAGTATTATAGAAAATTCAGAGTGAGGAAGACATGTTTCTATTGCTTTGCATGTTAGAGTTTAATTCAATAACAATTGAAGAGATCTTAGGACTCATTTATGAGTTTACTCTTTAGATTTTTAGTGGGGTTTTATTGGTACCAGATATTGAACACATGAACTTGTATTTGTCAGGCAGACACTTATGCCACTGAGCTAAATCCCCAGATAGACTCGGCTGAACACTTTAGATGGTAGACTTTTAGATAGAAGAGCAAATAGCAGATCACTTCTGTGCTCGCCATTTCCTAAGTGACTTCAGAAATACTATGCATTGTTTTTATGTGATCATTTTTCAAGTAGAAGAACTTGGCAAGAAAAAGGTAAAAGCATTGAAGAATAGTTATGACAGGGAGTAAAATACACAAATAAAAATGAAAGAAGAAAGAATACAGACATCCCTTCTATTTATCAGAATAACATAATTTATTCTCTCAAAATGAGGTTTGCTATGAACTAATGAAGCTGGAATCTATCATTCAAAATAAGTCCATGAATGCAAGGCATCTGTCTTTTAGACTGCTGCGTGGCACTATGAAAACAAGAAGTGAAATTTTTCCTTAAAGAAAGCAACGTGTATGTATTTGTCAATTTTTTAAAAAATTGTGGCTGTTTGAGAATTAGAGATTAAAAAAAATATTTCTGCCAGTGGGAGGACCTTTTCACATCACAGGAACCCATGTGTAAGTATTCTGGGCCCAGAAGCTATCATTTTAGGTGAAGTGTCCTTATCTCCTTAAACAGCTGTAGACTCCTCTCACAAAATAAAATTAATTCTCACTGAAGCTCCACTTCCCATAGTGAATATGGGGTCCAGATGAGGACTAGGTGAGATGCTGTCTCTTGCTAGCTCCTTCAGAGTCTTAAGTGGACAACAGTGCAATGCAGTTCCCTGGTCTTGGGAAGATGCTTAGTTAAGACTGCGTGATGTTTGTAGACAGAGGTATGTATCTTTCCTCTTGTTTATATTCATGATATTTTGCTACACCACAAGGGTCCATGATCTTCCGTGGCAAACATTTATGCTTTTACAACATTTTCTTAACTGGTAAGAAATCTTGTGACTAGATTTGTGTCATAAAAAATCTAGGTATTGTTGTTTGAGAAAGTCACCATTGTCTATGGATATTACATCATTTTAATTTACCTGACTTTCCAGTTTCAGACTAAGTTTTATAATAATGCAAAATGGTAAAGCTGTATAAAATGTGCTGTATAAAATATAGCTGATAGGAAACTAGTATGTAAACTTCTTAGGAATTGAAAGTGGATCTGGAGTTTGGGGGAAGGAAGGGTAATGGGGAGATGCACAAATAAAAATGATTAAAACATGATATGTGTACTGGCTCTCAAGAAAGAACCTAATTATCATGTATTAATGTTCTCTTATTACATCTACTATAGAATGTAACACCAAGGATACCAAGTTACATCACATCAGCACTCTCAAAAGTTATTTTAAAATAGCTCTGCCTAGGACAGGGGATTTAGCTCAGGCGTAAGCACCTACCTGGTAAGCACTAGGTTGTGAGTTCGATCCCTGGTACAAAAAATCTCTGCCTAAGTATTTTATTCTGCCCTGAATGTGCAAAAGCTCAGAGTACCTTTCCAGTGGTCCCAAAGTCTGTTAGCAAGTGTCCTTCATACTCTACATCCATTTTATCACACATTTAGTTTCCATTTTTCTCTCACAACAGGAATTTTGATCAAAGAGTACAATGACTGTGCTCTGGAATTATATTTTTTACAACTTTATTATTCTTAACAGGAAGTTCTTGATAGTGAGAAGATTAGGAGTTAGGGTAAGAGTGCTTTGAAATCACAGATCAATAAAACAAAATTTTGAAATACCGAATTTCATTTTCATAAATAATGAGTCACAATTACTCTGGGAAGTGATGATATTTTTGCTTTGGATAGGAATTAAAGATGAGAAATGGCAACATGAGATGAAGATATAGAAAATATCACAAAGTTTGTGAGTCTTCACTTATCAAAAGGAAGAGCACTGTGTATAGGAACATTCATTTTAAGGTGATTATAATACTATAGAAACATGTGCAAAAAAGCCACATTATAAGAAGTAATAGTACCTATGGTCTTCTGGAGAGAAAATTGAGAATTTAGGGGATGAGAGGACAGAGTGAGTGATTGCCAGTGAGGAGGACAGGAAAAGAACATTCAGGGAAATTCTGTGTGAAGGGGTCTTTCAAAGCAAATGCTTCCATTTTTCTGGATTTGCATGCAGTTAATTTCATAATATAAATTCCAGGCTTTAATATGTGCATGACTTTTCTTCCTGAATTTATTATGCTGATTGACAAAAACAAAAATGATATTTTCTATTCTGATTACTTAACTCAGAATAAGAAGCATGAATTTCTCTAAAAGATTAACACTTAGTGGATGTATGGAATTATTAGCAATTTTAAGTCTATTTTCCTACTAAACTGCATCATAACTCTAGGACAAACATCTGGAAAATCTTTATAATGAACTTTGAAACAAAGCAAAGATGAGATCTGAGGAACAATATCTGATTTTCTGCAGTTGATGTAAAAAAATAAATGAAGGTGACATGAAAACTCTCTCCATCACCGTGAGGTTAGAAAAGCTGACATTTACTCCGGTTTACACATGAAGGTCCATGCCTTTAAATGCAGAAGACTCCTGGAGACATAGCTTGGAAGAGCAGCACCTGCATGCTAAGCAGAAGGTTCAGAGCTCTATTGTCGGTACCACAACAATAACAAAACTAACAACAATGAATGAGAGAGAGAGAGAGAGAGAGAGAGAGAGAGAGAGAGAGAGAGAGAGAGAGACTCATTACCAATGCAGACTGAAACCTTCTCCAGTTTATGTACACTGCGCAATGCATTTCTGCTCTGGAATCAGGATGGCAGAAGAGCCGGGTCTGGGCTCAGGAGGGAGGGGCGCCCACCCATGCACACATGGCTGCTCAGGAGTTTATGCGGCTGTGCACAGCATGTGTGCTGGGAAGTCAACAGTGAGCAAGAGGAACCAGAGTGTGGGAACCTGCAGGTCACAGGGCGGCTGACTGGGGACGATGCTGTCATTTCATCAACTTTCCAAGACACGTGAGCCCCAGAACAAAATAGAAATAACAGTGGAAGAGCTTAATCAAATGTGACGATGTATCAAAGAGTTCTAATGTATCAAAACTAATGAGTTATCTCATCTCGTGTCTCTCTGGTACAGGAACACTAGAATTAGCGAATGGTGTTTTTCATTTTCAGCTGCATCCTGCTAATACTCCTCAATATTTCAGGACATTGTATTTACTGGGCTCTTGAATTCAGAATAGAATCACTAGATTCCTATTGGAGTAATAAGAAGTTTCTTGCATGTCCTTTTTGAAAGTATAATAAAGGATACACTATTGATAAATGGGCAAGAGACAATCCTGGATACTTATCACATGTAAGAATTTCTCCAATCATTATTGAAACCACTATGCAGCCAGAGTATGAACATTAACTTTGATATTGTTATTCATGGAAACATTGTATGAAATCAGAGACTCATGCTTTGATCTGATTTTCCAGAACAGCCTATCTTCATTCATCAAAAGGATCACAGGTTCTGCAAAGTGATATTACCAGCGACATCACTGTGGACATGCAAGACATAGACACCAATAGTCCATCTGAGATACGTCCTGTACAGGACATCATGAATAAACAGCAGTGTGATGTAGGGGTATGCATTTTGAAAGACTCTTTATAAGATAAATTTCTGTTGCTGCACATTTGTTCTGGGTAAGGTTACAAATAACCTAATAGTTTTGTGTGATCACAGAAACATACCCTATGATGGTCTACTGACTCTGTTTAAATATGAAGTAAAAAATATATGTATGCATAAGTGTGTGTGTGTTTGTGTGATTTATAAAACTTGCCAACATTGAAATTTTAGAAATTCAGAAGATTAATTTAGGCACTAACCTTAAGAGATTTTCCCTTCTAAGGGGACTCTCAATTACCAGAACCTCATTTAGGGAAGTGATTTTTATCTAAGATTTACACTTCTTCTTCTTACCTGAGAGACACTTTCTCCTTCTCCAGGTACTGCAAGTTATGTGTGGTATGGCATTGACCCTCCTGTGGGCAATAGTTATTTCCAATTCATCTCGATATCAACTTTCTACAATGCAATTTCACCCTGTATTGCCCTATGTATGTATTTCGATGCCACTCATTGTAAGTCAATACCAGTAATACTTTTTCTTCCACTACTGTAAAATGAATGTAATGTTAAGGAATGTTTTCATGCATTGCTTAAGAGAACAGAGTGTGGGGAAGAACATGGGGAAATGCTTGGTCTTAGTAAAAGTGAGTACAGATAATGTATTTCCAGGAAAATTAATTGACTTTTATTTTTCTACAGTATGTTACATCAGGAATTCTGACCATTGTAGCTGCAAATACACAAAATGATAAAGTGGTGAGTTTCTCTGTAGTTTAAAAATCTAAAACAGATAAGACATACATCACACTCGATACCCTAAATGAACAACACAATACTTCTCAGGTTTCATTCTGCTCTGAGATCCCAAGTATTTCTTTCCAGCATTGAGAGGCCATTTGCCTGTTTGTGAAATACATGTGTAAGTATACACTCAGTGTATAGTACCTTTGCCTTTATTTTTACATCTTTCAATAATCTTCGTATTTTAAGAGACTGTATGCTCATCTATATTTGTGCTCCCATGTACCAATTACCAGAATGCATAAATAAGGACTAAGTTTGCTTTTTCACTTGCAGATTTGGGCGTTTGTATCAGTAAAATTTGTGAGCTTTCCATCTGCACTGGTATTCACAATAATTCATGGTATATATTTATTTGACATTTCTGGAATGACTGGGATGCTCCCTGCAGATATCATATCTGTAAGTATTTCCAGGTCGAGATATGCAATTTTTTGGTATTTATCCATATATGAAGGAACTTTAGGTCTTGCATATGAAAATGGCCAGAGACTTGACTCTTAAAGAATAAATTTATTTATGCAATGAGGTTTTAATTTTGGGGCACATCATATGAACCTAAATAAAACTGCTATTTAGGATAAAACAAATGGCACTTAGCAATATATTTAATAATTTGTATTCCAGTCTTCCTTAAAGTAAAAAGACAATTCAGGGGTTCTATTTCATTCCAAATAGTGATTTGGAAAATCCAGCCTTTTAGTGTCGGATGTTTTACCCCAACTCGGGCAGACACACTGTCCTGTGATGAGGATTCATCACTATGAGACATAAATGGATTCTACCATAGTCTCAGATTCAAAATCTTGGTAAAGCTGGCTTTGAGACTAAACTGTCTTCTGTGATCTTGGCTATAACAGGAAACAAGGTAGATAACAGCAGGTCCTTTCAATGGTCTGATATTTTAAGATGGTGGGACTGCACACTGCAGAGTACAGTCATACAGAGGTTATGTGTATGGGAAAGAGTGGAATATTCACTACCATATTTTGTCCATGAATAAAGCATGTCTAACAATGTGCCCGTGGCTGAAAGCATCTCTCCACAGCTCACTCTAACTTTTCTCTTCCTCATGGCTCACAATGGCATTTCCCATGCTCCTGAAGTTCATCCTCACGCTGTTTGAGTTAATCTTCACTGTGCTTTGCTGTTTTTTTGATTACTGCCAAGACATATGAAACTTTCCCTGAGTAAGTGTTTCTCATCTAGAGAGCAAGGAATAATCTCTGCCACTTCATAGATACATTTTGTGTTTATTGAAGAGATGAAGAACAAGCTTTTAAATAGCTATTTCATGTTATTCAACTGTGTGGGAAATTCCTGTTGCTTGGGTGTCACACATACGAGTTTAGCTTGGACACTAGGTGAGCAACTTCGGGGTGCTGGGTTAAATTTTATATCAGAGAGAAAGAAATGAGAAACCTAGAGAGATCTTAAAATATGAGGAGACACAGAAACCTGGGTATTTGAAATACCATGTACTGATCTGCTGTTCGTCTTAATTCTCCACAACAGATTTTCAGCTGATGATGAAATGCAACTTGAACTTTCCACATCTGCATAATACCAAGACTGTTATGGCGCCTGTCCCATCCCCCTTAAGTGGTTTGAGAGACTGTCTTCAGGTCCTTTTCTCAGTCTTTTTTTGCCATTGCACCATCCAGGATATCTTTATGTAATAAAGAGGAGATGAAGTCTCTGGAAAGTACTTGCCATTGATTTCTTGATGTTGACTTTTCTGTGGTTCATACTCTCCCCCTGATATCAATACCTTTTAGAATGGCTGCAAAAACTGATGTGGTTATATCAGTTTCCTTACATAAATCAGAATTATATGTGATATTTTGTCAGTATTGCAGGACTATGTTCTATCCCTGAAGAGTATATTTCAGGACTAATGACTCATACAAAACTTTCATTGTTGTTATTTTAATTCTTTAAGGCATACTACATGGTGTTTTATGCAATTTTGGTGACAATATGCCCGCCACCTGTCTGGGAGACTGAGGCAAGAGGATCTCAAGTGTGAACCCAATCTATGCAATTTAACAATTCAAGAAAAAACCTACCTTAAAATTTAAAAAAGCTTTAAAAAGTGATGTCAATTTAGTTCAGTGTGAAGGTGGGTTGAATACCTTATACCACAAAAATTATAATTGATAACAAAGCAATTATTTGCATATATTTTGTGAAATTACTAGTACTGTTTAACAAATTAGCATATCCTGCATCCCACACAGTTTCTTTTCCTTTACATAAGAACACCTGATGTCAACTCTTCTGGGAAATTTCCAGTGTACAGTATCATATTCCTAGACCCTATGCTTACGTCAGGTTTCTAGAGTATTTATCCCACAAACTTTCACCTTTCTGACACCTTACCCAAAATATGAACTGTATATCTTTTGAAACCATCATTCTGCTTTCCATCTATATGATTTTATTTATTTGCGATTCACATATACATGCAGTCACACTGTATTTTTCTCTGTGTGCTGTACTTCACTTAGCAAAATGTTTACCAGCTTCATCCCATCCATCCCAAATAGTGGCTTTCCTTCTTTTTTTGCTATTGAATTGTATTCCATGATGTATATGTGAAAATGTTTTTATTATTCTATGATGGATGTTTATGTTCCTCTTTTATGCTACATTTTGTTCACAGCACTGCATTGCATATTGGAATAATGATACTACATGAGGTGCTGACTTCTTTACATTTAGTATAGAGGGATAATAGCTGAGCAATATAATAGTTTTATTTTTAATTTCCTATTATAATTTTCATCCTGTGTTTCATGATGGTTGCACAAGGCTATACTCTCCCTACATAACACAAGTTTTGTTTGTTTGGTTTTTGAGACAGTGTCTCACTGTGCCATTCAGGCTGGCCTTGAGCTCACTTTGTAGCCCAGGCCAGTCTCAAACTCATAATGATTCTCCTGCCTCAGCCCTCCAAGTGCTGGAATTACAGGTGTGTGCCACCACACCCGGTTTAACACAGGTATTCTTTTTTCTTTGCATGGTTCTCAGGATTTGTCCAACCTTGATTTGTGAAAATATGCAGAATAGATCCTAACAATAGTCAGCTGATGGCTTTTTGGGGTTTTAATTTTCATTTTGTTACCATTTCACTCTTTTGAAACTTTTTTTTATTTTAAAGAGAATAAAACAAAAGAGGACAGAATAAAGCAGATCAGAACAGAACAATGCAAGCAACACAGCACTTCACAACAAGACAATTGGATATGAACAGTAGCTACCATAGTATCTCTTTTTCTTTGAAATAGTTGAGCATAGCTTCACAAACAATAATATCAAACATAACAAAATAGAATAAAACCATTAAAGAGAATGAAAATATCACAAGACATTCTGAACCAAATAACAGAAAAAGAACAATGGCTACTATAATATATCTTTTTCCATAAAAAATTTGTTTATATTATTACACATATTAAAATCCAATAAGACACAACATGATAGAACCAATGGTATTACAAGAACAGAAGCATGTTAGGACTTCAAAATAAGATGATATTAAATCAGCAATGGCTGCCATAATGTCTCGTTTTCTTCAAAGTAGCTGTTCATACCATCACACATAATAAGATCAAACAAAACAATAAAACCATTCCAACCAATGAAAGGAAACATTATAAAGCTTCAAAGCAATATAATTGGGAACCATGATTACTATAGAATCTTATGTACTTTTACCATTTCTTACACTAGGGAGACTATATGGTATCTATGCATATGGGTTTGATTTATTTCACTCATGAGTATGGTCTCAAGTTGAATCCATTTATTTATAAATATCTCATTGTGATCATTCTTTATAGCTGAGTAGTACTCCATTGTATAAAAAGTACCACAATTTTTTATCCATTCCTCACCTGATGGGCACTTAGGTTTTTTTCCAAGATCTGGCCATTACAAATTGTGCTGCTATAAACATGGGTGCACATATATCACTGTGGTAAGGTGTTTTCAGTTCTTCTGGGAATATGCCTAGGAGTGGAGTAGCTGGATGAAATGGGACTTCTAATCCCAGCTTTTTGGGGAATCTTCAGACTTACCTCCACAGTGGTTGCACCAGTCTACACTCCCACCAACAATGCAGAAGAGTTCCTTTTTCCCTACAGCCTGTCCACCATTTGTTGTTGATAGTTTTGTTGATCCTGGCCATTATTTCTGGAGTGAGATGAAATCTCAGTGTGGTTTTAATTTGCATTTCTCTAATGACCAATGATGATGAACATTTTTTCATGTATTTATTTGTCATTCATATTTCTTCATCTGAAAACTGTGTGTTCATCTTGGATGCCCATTTTTGGATTGGGTCTTTGAATTTTGGGGGTCTGATTTTTAAAAATTCTTTATAAGTTTTAGACAGAAGTCTTTTGTCTGAGGGACAGTTCATTAAGATTTTTTCCTAGTTTGTGGGTTTTCTATTCACTCTGCTGGAGATTTGTTTTGACATGCAGAAACTCTTTAATAAGATGTGATCCCAGTTATTGATTTGGGGAAATATTTCCTGTGCAGTTTGGTTCTTGTTCATGAATTCTCTACCTACTCCTATGTCTTCAAGATTTTTACCTAGTTTTTCTTCCAACAGATTTAGTGTTTCTGTTTTAATATTTAGATCTTTGATCCATTTAGATTTTAGTTTAGTACATGGTGACAAGCATGGGTCTAGTTTTACTTTTCAACATATGGATAGCCAGTTTTTCCAGCACCATTTATTAAAGAGACTATCATTCTTCCAGTGAACATGTTTGGCCCCTTGATCAAAGACCAGATGGTTGAGTGTGTTCATAGATGTGGTTGTATCTTCTAGTCTATTCCATTGATCTTCAGATCTGTTTTTATTCCAGTACCATATTGATTTTATTACAGTAGCTTTGTGGTATAACTTCAAGTCAGGGATTGTGATACCTCCTGTCTTGCCTTTGCTGTTTAGAATTGCCTTTGCTATTCTAGGTCTTTTCTGGTTCCAGATGAATTTTAGGAGTGGTTTCTCTAGATCTGTAAGGTATGTTAGTGGTATTTTCATTGGGATTGCATTGAATCTGTATATTGAAACTATTTTTAATTCTTCTTGGCTATTAGTATTCATGTGTTACAAAAATATTCTAGTGCTTTGGTATTTTAAAGTGAATCTTTTTTTGTTACTTGATTGTGAGAGTTATCTATGTAGATTTTTCATTAAGGTTTTATGTTTTGGTTACTGTTCTCTTGCTGTTGAGACAAAATACCTGATTTCTAAAATGAAGTAAGGAAATGTTTATTTATCTTACAGTTTGGGAGGTTTCAGTCCATATTCAACTTGTTCCAATGCAAGGAGGTTTGACTGAGGGGATGTCATTCATGGTGGCTTTCAGATAGCCAGAGTAAAATGGCAAAAAAGGGGAAAGCACACTTCCTTGACTCCCAAATATTGTATGTTGGCTCCGCCCTGGGCAGGTGCAGCAATCACACCACCTATCCCAGATCTAGGCAACGAAACAATCACAAAGGCTAGATTCAGCCATGTCCATGATTGCATAAGGCTTGAGGGAGGGACATTCAAGCACAGACCACAACATTCCACCCCTGCCCTCCCAAAGACTCATGCACATCTTTTATACAAAAGATATTTAGTCCATCTTCAAGAGCTGCCAAAGTTCTAGCAGTTTCAGCATTGTTAAATAGTCCAAGTCCCAAGTGTACTGAATGTAATTCAACCTCATAGCTGCAAGCTCCTGCACAAATGAAAACAAAGTTAAACACTTCCAACATGCAATGGCACAATCTAAACATTCCTATTCCAAAAGGTACAAACAGGGAACTACAAAGAAGTAGAACCAAAGCAAGTCCAAAATCCAGCATGCAGACATTAAGTTGTGTAGTTGCATGTCCAGCATCTGAAGCAATTTGTGGCAAATTCTGAGCTCCACAGGGATTGGGTGCCTCCATCTCCATGGCCCTTCTGGTAGTTTTAACTCTCTAGCCTTTTCTCGTAGGCCCACTCTGTTCAGTCCTCTCAGGTTTCCTTAGACAATTCATGTTCCTGGCTTTTTTAAACTTCTGAGCTCACCACTGTACCTTTGGCTTCACACTCATACCTTCACATTATGCCCTATCAGGGGCACATTGCCTGGCCTCCCAGGCCCTCTGAAATCAGGATGGAAGCTGCCTTAACCTCAGAACTTGTGAATTCTCCATGAGCCTAAAACAGTACTACATGGATGCTGCCAAGGTCCATGGCTAGCTGGAACAGTAGCCAGGCTTTGCTTTCTTTTGGCTTTAGGGGGTCACATGTCTGGGTTGCTGAGCACTCTGAACCTGATCATGAGGAACAGCTTCTCTATGCCACTGCCATTCTGGAATCGGGTGCAGCCACCATATGAGGACCTCCTCTAGCCTCCGCCACCACTCTGGAACATGTCACTCCACAGCTTTCTCCTCTGGGCAAAGTCTTTCACTTTTGCAGTTTTGAAACTCTAAATGATGGAGACCACCTGCTTCCTGAGATTCTCCCAGGCAATCTGTTTTATTTCTCTGTTCCTTCTCAACAATCAAGGTCTCAGCTCTATCTTTATAGTCCACAGCTGACCAAACTCATAAGTTTTAAATCATTCTACTGGGCTCTTTGCTCTTGATTCAAACATAAACTTGACTAAAATCCCCCAACAAAATCCATGCCACTGCTTCAAAATCAAACTATCTTGAAATTTCTTTTGCCAGATTAATCAGTCCACTGCCCTTAATCTCAGTCTCAGGCAAATTCCCTGGACACAAACAACATGCAGACAAATTTTCTACCAAGTCATAATGCACATAATCTGGAGTCCAACAATCAATGCAGTTCTTCTTCCTAGCAGTAGCCTCCCAAATCTGGTCTTTACCAGCAGACTTTCTATCAGCCTTCTGGTATTCTGCACTCTGACCAGAATCTACCATGCATAACAGCCTAAGTTGTCCCAGCATCACTCTTTCAGGCAACATTTATGAACCTTTCCAAACTCTTCCCACAGCCATTCTTAAAGGCTCTTAAACCATATTGTCAGGTATAGTCACAGCAATAACCCTACTCCTCAGGCACCAAATTCTGTCTTAGTTGCTCTTCTCTCATTGCTGGACAAAACACTCAACAACCAAAATGAAGGAAAGAAAGGTTTATTTAGCTCACTGTGGATGTTCCAGCCCATAATCAGCCAGCTTCAAGGCAGGATGGCATGGCACTGAGGTAGCTGTTCATGGCTGCTGCAAGCAGCAAGAGTGAAAGGGCAAAATAAAGGAATAGCACACTTACTCGACTCCCTTATGTTGTATATTGGCTCCTCCCCTTGGTGGGTGCAACACTCAAACCACCAATCCCAGTGCTAGACAACAAACCAATCACAAATACTAGATTCAGCCATGTCCATGATTGTATGAGGCTTGTAGGGGGCATCTGAACAGAAACCATAGCACAATAGCAGATATATTTCCTCAAAATAAGTTCCAAAATTTTTATTCTGTGTTTATGGAACACAATCTTTAATATGGAGTGCTTTGTGAAATCTCATTATATTATTAGGAGTTTACTGAGTTAGCCTTAGCTTTAAAATCTAAAAACTCAGGGACAAAGTTAACATCAAGAAAATATCTCACAATGTTTACTTTTGGGATTTTTACATTTTCACGTGTTATGTTAGGCTTGTTAATCTATGTTGCATTCCTTTTCCAAGCTGCAGTAACTAAGGTCTGATGGCAAAATACCATGTGGAATTTATCATGTAAGTCAAGTGTTTCTTCACACGGGTCATCAATCAGTGAGATACACCACATCAGCAGAGTGAGATATAAAACTTATACATGCTCACCTCAATAGATGAAGCAAAAGCATTTGACTGGATTTTGTATGCTTTTGTGCAAGAACTGAAAACAATTTGGACACAAATTAATATTTTTGCATCCTTATAGAAGTCATGCAAAAAAAGCAAAAAGTCTAGTTAATATTGTCTGTGTGACAAGCCACTTATCCTTTATAATCTGATACAAAAGCCAGTGCTATTGTCACTATTCATACTTATCAAAATCTACCTCTACTAAGGGGTACAATCAGAGATGGAAGAAAGAAAATTTTACAAAAGCATGTGAATCAGAAAGAAGTAAATAATTTTGGTCCTATTTTCCCATCTCATTATCCTAGATGTGGCATCCCCCCAAAATCTGTAATATATGTTAAACTAATAGATGAATTTGATAATATTCCAGGACAGAAAATGAGAACACAAGCTGGTGGCATTACTGCATTTCAGTAAAAAAACTATGTTCAAAGGAAAACAAGAAAAAAAAACCTGTATTATGCAGCAAATGAATAACATTGATAAGAAAAAAATTCAACTTATGAGCTGAAAGCTTTTTTATATTCAATATTCAAACACTGTTGAAAAAATTATATAAGACATAGAAAATAGGCAGCTCATGTTCATGGGTTTGAATTATTCATAGTTAAATTTTGTCTACTACTCATTCGTATTCAAATTCTTTCAAATTCTCAATGGCCCTTTCCAAAGAAATAGAAAAAAGTAGTATAAAACCATTCAAAACAAAGGTATGGACAACTATTTCAAAGAAAACAAGAGACATTATGATAATCACTATTGATTCCTTGTTGTTTTGAAGTTCTGTTTTCCTGCATTGTTCAGTTCAATTTTGCTTTGCTCTGTTTTGCTCTCTTTTGTCTTGTTTTGTTTTATACTCTTTCAAATAAAAAATAGAAAAAAATCCTAAAATTTGTATGAAATCGCAACACATTCCAAATAATTAAAGCATACATTCAACAGATAATCAAGGCTGGAGGTGTTATATTTGTACTTTAAAATATATTACAGGTTGGTATTAAACACAATGCCATGGCATTTCAGTAAAAACAGACTCTCTCAACAATGGGATGGAATATGAAGCCCAAAAATAAAGTGTAGTGTGGACCATCATTAATATATAAAGATGTGATTTTTATGCATAGGGTAAATTTAATTGAAAAAGACTTTAAATACCTGATCTTATTATTGTTTCTTTAGTTTTCATTTTATGATTGTGAATTGTGGTTTTTATTGTCAGAATCTTTTAGGAATAACCCAACAAGTACAGTGTAGTAGTTGTTTTTTTTAAATAAGAAAATGCAGGATTTCTCTGAACATCAGTTCTGCGTTTGCAGAGATGACTGCCCTAGCTGGACTTTCCCTCCTCTCTGTGATCCTGACATACACTGAAACAGCTACAGTGTATACTGTATGATACAGAAATTGCTGCCATCACATATTTTCTCTCAAAGCACTCTAAGCAGGCAGTCCCTAGCCATAACATATATTATCTGTCTTAGTAAATATTGCACGGCTTCAGGAGCCTTTAACAGCTAGATAACGGCCAACATTTTTTGTTTCATCTGAGTAGCTTGAGCTCCTTAGAAATGTGTGATGTCATGAGTTAATTACTGCCATGACTTTGTACCATTTTCATTAACAGATTCAGTGTAGGTATAAATCTGAGATCCTGGGTTAACAACTGTCAGAACAACAATGAATAGAATTTTTAAAAATTTTTCATGTGGCCTCAGAAGCAAGTAGCTCTTTTCCAACAAAAGTAACTACAACAAAGAAGATCTAAAGTACAACTTTTGTACCATGGAGATTTACTGACCATGACTGAGTTTCAGAAATGATAAGTGCTAAGGAATTACATTTTTTTAAAAATAGCAAAATCTTTACAATACACTTTTTGAAACTGAGAAAAAGCCTATAATGTGCTTATGACTCAAGGAAAATAAATGTGCTATTGATCTAAAGGGCAAAAATAATAATTTTAACAATATAATATTATAGGAAGATATCCCCAGAGAGAGGGGGTCAAGCTGAGCAAAGACACGAGTAATTTATTATGTTAGTGCAATGATGTTTTCAATTTTATTATAATAATACTGGGACTAATATTAAAGTGAGGGATAATATGATATTAATGAACTAAAACTCAGAAGGCTTTGCTAATAAGAAAATAATGATGTGATCTATGACTTTCTTAATTTTAGGCAGTAAAACCCCAGCAAAAAAGATATACATTGGGACCAGGGATTTAGTTCAGTAGGCCTAAGTGCCTGCCTGGCAAGTGCAAGGTCATAATAGAATCACAATCTCCTCAAGATTTGTAATACATTCTGTTTCCATTATCATTTGCCAAATATATTTTGTACTTCTCCTGGGATCATATTTTTGTTAAATAATTTCCCTACATGTTGTTTCTTAATAATTTCCATATATTTTATAATTTTCTTTCTTTTATACTTGATGTACAAATTATTCCACAATGGGAAGAGATCCTATATAAGCTCATTCTTTTTCAATGTTTAGAACCTTCTTAAAAGTATTAATTATTGATCTATGCTGGGTTAAAATATAAAACCTACAATGAGTTCCTACAACCCTGTTTTCTTTTTTTATTACATTTTTCTCATATCATATTTTATTACATTTTTCTCATATCATATAAATCTGTACTCAGAGGAAAAGCTACATATGAAATGAAACATCTAGAGGAATGAGAGCTGAGTTGTAGTTCTCAATATTATGAATTCAGGCAACTTGTTAAAACTGAACATTTGAAAAGATAAAGTAACACAAGATTTTGTGTGAGACAATTCTTTAAGTTTTAGTGTCTTTCGGCATGGATGTTCAATACCAATTATATTACTTTTGGAGAATTCTAACCCATGAACCAAATATTGTATTATCTGCTTCCATTATTATTTTTTCCCTGGTTTATTCAATATCTGCATTTGTTTTCCAACACGCATTTGCAACAGTCTTTTTATTACAATGCCTGCACTCAGAAAAATGGCATACACTATGCTTTCTGTTAAGTAACTACTGGGCCATTACTAACATTTATTCTTCCTGGGATGGGGTTGTCTTTTCTGTCACACTTACAGCCCATCTTCCCTGATCCTGCTTATATTTACCTTCTCTAACCAAGGATTTTCATTATTCTTTTCACTTTCTCTTTCTTATTATTCATTCTCAATAGTAAATGATTGAGATTCATTTAGTTTAAGTGTGATTTTATTTGGTTTAATAACACAAATATTATAAAACTTTTTAGGTGCGCAGATTTACTCTTTGAACATCTACCTATGCTGTATGTCTAATACATCCTGTGTTGTATGACTGTAGAAAAAGAAGAGAAATTCTATAATCATAACCATGCATGCAAAATACCAATGGAAAGACTCAAAGTTCTCTCCTATTAAATTATACAAAAAATAAGTCGTTGAAATTTCTACAACCTGATAAAGGAAGATTATTGTGCTGCTGAGCTATAACCCTGGCCCTGTAGCATCTTTAAACTGTTCACAGCTGCACTAATGAGGATGTGTAGGGTATAAATTTCCATCTTCATACATCTTCATTAATACAGCTATGAATTTGTGAAGGAATCATAAACAAAGTGGTGAGTGAATCCATGCAGCCAGGGAATGTCATTGCACCATATAGGGCCTGGGAAATGCCAGCCCAGCGATACCAGCCAATCAGGGAGCCTCAGTGAGCCACAGATTGCTCAGGAAAGGCCCATTCAGCAATGACAACTAAACTAGGGTGGCCCCCTCCTGGACAGTCAGCCAAACCAACACAGGAAGAAACTGGGACATGGAATCTAGGTGCTCTGAAAGAATACAGGAAAATAACAAAATGAAGGATCAAAATGCAATCTCAACTCTTCAACCATTCCCAATCAAGTACAGGAGACATGGACCAAGAAAAATAGGGAAGTCACCTAAAATTTCTGAAATGATAGAAACTGAAGTAATGAAACAACTCCATGAAACTGTAAAGGAAATCAGATCAGAAATAATCTCACAAGTAAAATGAGAAGTGATAAACATAATGAAAGAAATGCTAAGCATAGTTAAAGAATACATAGATTAAAAAAATAGAGGAGGATTGGAAAATGATGGAAACCTAGAATGAACAATATAGGTAAGAATTAGAATGCAAAAAACAGATTCAAAGAGATATCCAGGGAATCAAAAATTCCATTGAAAGCAAGCAACACTACTTGAACAAATATGAAGGTAGACTTCCAGGCTTTGAAGACAACACTGGAGCTACTGATTAGGAAAGGAAAGATCTTTTAAAAATAAAAAGGAATCAGAAAACAACAATTGCAACAGTTGCAACATGATGCAAAGAAAAGCAACATAAACCAGTAGGTGAAAATAAAAATGGAGTCAACACAAATGATATAAGAAGACTATTTACAGAAGTAATTGTAAAATCTTTGTATTGCTTTTTTGTTTTCCTTTTCTGTGTCTTTTTAATCTTAAATAAAAAAGAAAAAATGGCAGAAGATTTTCCAGGCATGGGAAAATACACTGACATTCAGATAGTTGAGGCATACAGAACTCCAATTAGGCATAACCAAAATAAATGTACACCCAGATGTATAATAATCAAGATTCCAGAAATTCAGCACAAGAATAGCATATTAAAAGTTGTTAGAGAAAAGAAACAGATCAAAAGGAAAGTTCATCAGAATCACAGCAGACTTCTTAACAAAAACAATCAAGTCTTCTTGAGCATGAAGCATTTCAAATCCTAAAAGAAAACAATTTCCAACCCATATTGATGTGCACATCCAAACTATCTTTCAAAATTGATGGAGAAATAAGATATTTCCACAACAAAGAACAACTGAAGAGCTTCATGATCAACAAACCAAGCCTACAAAGAGTACTGAAACATATTCTAGATAGAGATAAAAATGACAATTTCAAGAACAGCAACAGAAAGAAACCACCAAGCTGGGAAAACAATCAAACAGAGAAGAAGTATAAAGAACCAACAACAGAGAGATAGCATGGCAGAAATAAGCCAATGTATATCAGTTACAGCCACTAATATAAATGACCTCAATTCACGAATTAAAAGAAACACACTGACAGAGTGAATCACGAAACAAAATCCAACCAAATGCTGTATAAAAGAAACTCATCTAAATCAAAAGGAAATTCACAGACTGAAACTCAAAGGATGGAAAAAATACTCCATGTGATAGGAACCTAGTAAAAAACAGGGCTAGCTATTCTGTTTCTAGACAATGTGAACTTCAAACCAAGAATGATCAAAGCAATAAAGGTCACTACACACTGGTTAGGGGAAAACTTCAAGAGTAAAAATTAACAATCTTAAATATATATTCACCAAATACAGGAGCACCCAGCTATATAAGACAAATATTAATATACATGAAAAATCAAATAAGGAATGACATCATTATATCAAGAGACTTTAACATCCCATTGTCACAGAGAGATCAACCAGACAGGATTCAGCAAAGAAATAACAGAACTGAATCCAACTTGTGAACAAATGTGTACAGCATTCAACCCAAAAACATCAGAATACACATTCTTCTCAGCTGCATGTGGAACATTCTCTAAAACAGACCACGTGCTAGCCCATTGAACATGCTTAAGAAGATGCAAAAAAAAAAATCCAAGTTATCAAATGAGTATTATCTGACCATAGTGCCATAAAATTGGAAATTAATGATAAAAGAACTCACAAAAACTCCATAAACACATGGAAATTAAATAATATTCTCCTGAATAGCCAGTAGGTCACAGAGTAAATTTTGAATAATTAAACAATACATATATGCAAAGGAAAATGCAAATACAAATTATGAGAACTTGTGAGATGCAATGAGATTAGCCTTCAAAGGGAAATTTGTTGCAGTGAATTGTCACATCAGGGAAACATAATGAACACAAACAAACAACATGATGCTCCACCTCAAAATTCTAGAAAAAGAAGAGCAATTCAAGTCCAAAGCCCAAAAATGAGAAGAAATGATAAATATCAGAGTAGAAATCAACACAATTGAGACAAAGAAAGTAATACAAAAGATTAATGAATCAAAGAGTTGGTTCTGTGAAAGAATAAACAAAACTGCAAACCTCTAGACAAAATTATCAAGAAAAGAAAGCGCTGGGGATTTAGCTCAGCGGCATAAGCACCTGCCTTGTAAGCAGGCAGTCATGAGTTCAATCCCCCGTACCAATAAAAAAAAAGAAAAGAAGAAAGAAAGACTCAAATAAAGAATTAAAATGGTGAAAACACTACAGATCCTAAAACAGAGAAGATCAATAACTATTTCAAAAACCTTTAGTCTCATAGGTTCAATAATAAAGAATAAATGGACAGATTTCTAGAAATGCATACATTACCAAAACTGGATCAAAAAAGGATAAAACCTCTGAATAACACAATTTCAGTTAATGCAATTGAAAATGTAATCAGAAATTTACCAACAAAGAAAAATTCAGATCCTGATGGATTCACAGCTGAATACTACAAGAAATTTAGCAAGACTTAATGCTAACAACTCCTCAAATTCCTCAATGAAATGGAAAGGGAAGTAATTCTCCCTAACACATTCCTAGAAGCAAGTATTACTCTGATAAAAAAAAATCAGAGAAATACCCCAACCAAAAAAAAGTATAACTACAGGTCAATCTTCCTAATTAATATAGATGCAAAAATCCTCAGTAAAATACTAACAAACATAATGCAGTGAATCATCAAGATTAGACAACATTACCAAGTAGATTCATCCTAGGGTTACAGAGACATTTCACCATATGAAAATAAATGTAATATATCACATTAACAGAGATAAAGACAAAAATCACATGATCATCTCAGTAGATGCAGAATAAAATTTTTGATAAAGTCCAACACTTATTCATTATAAAAATCTTACAGAAAATTGTAATAGATGGTCTTTACCTCAATCTGATAAAAGACATCTATGACAAACCAACAGCCAACATTATATTAAATGGTTAAAAACTGAAAGAAAGCTTTCACTGTAAAATCAGGAACAAGACAAGGATGCCCACTATCACCACTCCTATTCAGTACAGTTCTGGAAACATTAGCCAGAGCAATTAGACAAGAGAGAGAACTAAAAGGAATAAGAATAGAAAAGGAAGAAGTTAAATTTATCATTATCTGCAGTTGACATGCTACTCTACACAGAAGACCTCAAAAACTCCACCAAAAGACTTCTATATCTAATAACCAAATTCAATAATGTAGCTGGACACAAAGTCAACACTCAAAAATCAATAGCATTCCTGTACACAAACCAAAACTCACTGAGACACAAATTAAGGAAACCACAACCTTCAAAATAGCACCCCAAAAATGAAGTAATTAGGAATCAATCTAACCAAGCAAGTAAAAGATCCATACATTGAAAACTACACTACTATGAAAAAGAAATAAAAGAGGATTTCAGAAAAGAGGCATAATTTGTTCATGGATAAAAGAACAAACATTGGGAAAATAGCCATACTCACAAAATTGTTGTACAGATTTAATACAATTCCAATCAAAATACTATCAATATACCTCACTGTTCTAGAGAAAATCATCTGAAACCAGAAGAGACCTACAATATCAAAGACAACCTTGGGCAACAAAAGCAAGGCAACAGGTATATCAATCCCTACCTTGAAACTATACTACAAAAATACTGTGATAAAAATCAGCATGGTGCTGGCAAACAAACAAACAAACAAGCAAAAAAACAACAGACCTGAAAGTTAATGGAATAGATTAGAAGATACAGCCACAACTACAAACAACACAGCCACCTTATCTTTGACAAAGGGGCCAAACATATTTACTGTAATAAATACAGCATCTTTCAGAAATGGTGCTGGAAAAACTGGCTATCCATCATATGCCCATGTCTCTCACAATGCACTGAACTAAAATTAATCAAAGATCTAAATATTAAAACAGAAACACTAAATCTGCTGGAAGACAAAGTAGGTAGAAATCTTGAAGATATGGGGGTAGATGAGAGCTCAAACTGCATAGGAAATACTTCAAAGAATCAATATCTGGGATCTTATCTTATTAAAAATTTTTTGTTCTTCAAAAGAAATTTTAAAAAAGTAAAAAGAAAATCCACAAATTGAGAAAAACTTTTAGTCAATGGTCCCTCAGACAAAAGACTTCTATTTAGAACATATAAAGAATTAAAAATATCAAGCCCCCAAAATTCAAAGACCCAATCCAAAAAGAAGTATCTGAGATATATACACACTTCTCAGATGAAGAAATACAAACTACAAATAAATACGTGAAAAACTATTCAACATCACTAGTCATTTGAGAAATGCAAATTGAGAAACTCAATGATTTCATCTTACTCCAGAAAGAATGGCTGCCATCTAGAAATCAAGTAATTAGAAATGCCAGCAGGGTTGTGGGGGAAAAGGAAACTTTCTCTACTGTTGGTGAGTGTGCAGACCGGTGCAAGCACTGTGGAAATCACTGTGGAGATTCCTCAAAAACATAGGATTAGAGGACCCATTCAGTGAAACTAGTCATCTTCTGGTTATTTTCCCAGAAGAATTAAAAACATCATACCATAGCAATACATGTGCACTGATGTTCATAGAAGCACAATTTTTACTCGCTAAATCTTGTACACAACGTAAATGTCAATCAACATGAATGGATAAAAAAAAATGTGGTATTTTTGTGCAAAGGGCTTCTACTTAGGTATAAAGAAGGATAAAGTAGAGGCTTTTGTAGGTTTAATCGTCGCTTCTCTTAAGAGAAAAGAATCAGTCTTAAATATGTAAATTTCATATTGTCTCCCTGGTGTAAGCAACTGAAAGATTAAATAAGATCCAATAGGTACAATAGATAATGTTTAAGGGAATGAAACTGCTCAAATGAAAGAACAAGTGGGAAGGGGAAAAACAGGAAACAAGGAAGGGGGGAGATAGATACATAGAAACATAGATAGATAGATAGATAGATAGATAGATAGATAGATAGATAGATAGATAGATACATAGAGTTAGATATAGGTATTATACACACACATACACACAAGATAGCTATGTTAATTTCACTATTGATCCCATTAGTTCAGCGAGAGAAACTGTGATTGCTTATATTGTTTGATATGTTTTACATGACTGTATCTTGTAATATGAGGAATTATTTTGAAGAAAACAATGTGCAATATAGTGAATAATGTTAATTATGTATCAGCTTGTTTATATCTTTTCTGTTGTTTTATTTTTTAATCTATTTAAATAATAAAAAAACAACATGGCATCAAACAATATAAGCAATGCAGTTGTACACTTTTGAGTCCCATTTCTTATGATTCTATGCAGGATTCACTGTGCTAAGACCAAGACACCCACACAACTGCCTCCTTTCTGGTCCCTCCAAGAAAGAGGAATCTTCTCCCGTGGGTAATAAATGCTCACACCCATCTTGGGTATCAGAGGTGGGAAAGTTTCTCCACCTTAAAGAGATCATTTTGCTTGAGTAAGACAACACAATGATGGAAAACAAAACAAATATTAGGCTATGGAATACTGGCTGAGTGTGTATTTTCATGAGACACATATGCTACAACACCAGCCATACAGTGTAAAAGAAACCAGAGGCAAACAAGGCTGGTGCAATGGGGGGTTAATCAAGATTTTTCCTCCTCTGAAAGATTTGGTCACAACTGGGCAAGGGTTGAACAGCCCAATCCAAGACATTCATTATTTATATTTTTGCTATTTAGTGGGCCTTAAAATGTCGCTCTGTGTCCTGGTTAATTGATAATTTAGAGAATGTAATAATGGGGAATTAAAAAATCGACAAATAAAAAGAAATGTTTATGTAGTTTTTTTTTTATCTTTATAGCATTTCTGTTGTAGAAACTCAGGGACAGTCCAATATGTATCATCATAACTTTACACGTACTCTGTAGGGTAAAATACAGTAGGATGACAAGAGGTAGAAATGGACAGCAAATGTTGACTCTCCAGATTCTACTGAAACCCCAGCTTTTCATAGATATGCTCAGGAGACACTGCAGAGGGTCGAAGGTCACTGCTCGGTAAGTGAATGATCACCTGTGAAGAAATCAGAACAGCAGATTCTTACTGTCAGAGGATTAGGAAATAAAAGAGCCCCCAGGCTTTGGCACATCCTCTGTGCTGTCAGTGGCCAGGGTCTTTCATTCTTCTGATGCCTAGAGGCCACTTCCCTTCCTCAGCCTAACACTGCTTTCATTAGGGTCCTCACATATGCCAGGAAGATTTCCTGGGACCAGGAACAAGGGGCTCACTTCAGGGACTGGGATGGTTCCTGCCCATTCCCGTCTATTCTACTCCTTCACACTAAAGGGATTCATATAACTGATAGCATTTTCTAATTTTTCTCTGAATAATTTACTCTAGTATGGGAAAAGTGACACACACACACAAAGGACAGAAAAAGAGGGAGGAGAACAACTCCCTGATGACCACAGTGCTTGCCTGGTTGATAGTGCAAACTACCTTGCACCCAAACAGAGAAACACAGCAATGAGGATTCCAGAAGGGGAAAAGTCCTGCAGATCATGGAGCCATTTGTTGCCCTGAAGGAATTCTCTATGTGTTATATTTTAAGTTGATTTGAATTGAGTATGGTTTTTTCATTAAACACATTCTTGCCAAATTAATTAAGATCATTTTACTTCACAAAAACCCAAGCATGTATTACATCACTACAATGAAGGGGAGAAATAATATGGTCAGGAGAGTTAATGTAGAGAAAAAATTGAAATCCTGAAGATTTTTTTCATAGTATATCTATCACCAAACTAAGAATATCTTAAAACTTTGACTGCTGCAGCAAAGCAGAATCCAAGAAAGGAATGAAATCTGAGGAAGTCTGGAGGCAGTGAACAGCTTTATCTTACGCAATTGGTCCTGGCTGGGATAACTTTCAAAAAATTCAGTCAGTGAATGCCCTTGAGCCAGCATTTTTATATAAGGAAGAAGCTGGAGTTACATAGGTGGGAAGGACAGCCTGGCAGTTCTTCTGATTAGTTAGCAGCATGAGGTCATCAGTTACAGGACTAGGTTAGTCACCATATGTTACAAGCCTATATTATTGACCACAAATCTTGGAACAATCAAGCATTCAGTATGCTTGGTTATGCTCTCATGAAAACAGGGGTCAAAAAAGCAATTACAGAACCATGACACAGTTACAGAGCTAGGCAGCCTCAAAGAAAACAAAGTTTTAAAACATAACAATTTTTCCTAGTACAGTTTTTCTTTCACTACAACGTGGTATGAACAGATTATTTGTTCTCATACACTTTAATAGACATGTTCCATTACCTACTTTCCCATTGCTGGGACAAAGTATTTGACAGCATCAACTTAAAGGAGAGGCTTCCTCTGGCTCACAGTTCCCTGCCCAGATAGGCTGCTCGCTCCAAGGCAGAGATATCATGGTGGAAACAGCACAGCAGAGGAGCACAGCTCAACTCATGGCAGCCAGAAGCAGAGATCACAGGAGTTAGGAACAAACATATGCCTTGTTAGCTGACACCTCAGAGACCACCTCCAACCAGGCCACCTCCTCACGGCATATCCAGCTATGAGTGTCCAAAGATGAGTCCACTGTTAAAAACAGCATCCCAGACCCAATCACATTCCAGAGACCTGTGACTTTGGGGGAACTCTTAGATCTAAACTATACACAAGGCACAAGTAGAACCTGTCTCATACGAACAACAGGAGTTGTTAAGAGTATCTATTTTCTACTTATGATAAAGCTCTTATTAAAATTATTATACCTTGCAAAAAAGAGAAAAAAGACCCCCAAGGGGCATATCCTCCCATTGTTTATGATGGGAACCCTGTGTAACTAGGAAGGAATAACTCAAAAAATCATAGAAGAGAGGACCATATATTTTTTGTTTCTCTTTAGAGGAAAAAGTGTAGTGTGTGTTAAGTTTCCCTTAATGCTATGGAAAATTTAATTTTAGAAATAGGGCTAGATAGCAGATCACTTCTATATTTGGAATTTCAAGAAAAGGGCCCCCAAAATATTATACATTATTTTCATATTAGAATAGTGTAGAGCACTAATATGAGCAAAAATAGCAAAATAAATAGAGGAAGGAGTATAGAAACCATTGATAAGGATAATCCAAGTTATTCTCCCTAATTTCTGGTTTCCTTTAAACTATTGAAGTTCTATGGGCACAGAAAAAAGAGGAGTTAGATTTCCCCTAAGAATGAGAAAGAAGTTCACAAGGATTTGGCACGAAACTGATTTTCTGAGTAGGATTACACCTTTCAGAAGCTATGTACCTCGTGAGCAAAATATACAAACCAAAAAGTTGGACCTTCACGAAAGGGAAACATTGACCTGAGTGAACTTGAGCCAATACCTTTCCTTCAGTATACAGAGAGCAATAAAACATCCAAAAATCTTGTAAGTTGCAACAGGATGTTTCAGCCTTCGAAAATCTACAGATGCTGTGCATCAGTGAAAAAACAAGAAAATACAACCTTCATGATGATACAAAGTACAAACTGACAAAAGCCCATATTCTTTCATAGGAAACCTGCACATTGAATAATGAGACACTGAAGAGTATGCACCTTTACAAGGTTAGATTATTCCCTTTGATAGATCTGAAATAGACAGGAAATGAATAGAAAATGTTACTCCTTATTGACACAGGTATAGAGAGAAACCATGAGTGAATAATACTATATTTTCCCCTGTGAAAAATCTCTTTATACAAATATTATGAGTCATACAATGATAAATAAGAGCAATAACATTTGCCACTTTTACCAGGTCAACTCTCAATAAGTATTATAGAAAATTCAGAGTGGTGAGGACTCTGCATTTCTATTCCTGTCTAAGGTAGAGTTTAATTCAACAATAACTGAAGATCCCATGAAGCTCCTTTATGATTTTAGATAGTACTCTTTTAGATATAAAAGCATATAGCAGATCACTTCTCTGCTTGGAATTTCCTAAGTGACTTCAAAAATACTATGCACTGTTTTTATGTAATTATTTTCAAATAGTAGAAAAGCAAGAGAAAAGCATTGAAAATTAATTATGACAGTGAAAAATACACAAATTAAAATGAAAGAAGAAATAATACAGATATCCCTTCTATTTATGAGAATAATAAAATTTATTCTGTATAAACAAGAATTTTCTATGAACTAATGAAGCTTTTACCTATCTTTAGACATGAGCCCATAAATGTAAAGAATGTGTCTTTTAGTCTGGTCCATCACACTATTAAAAGAAGAGATAAAATTTTTCCTTCAGAATAGCAATGGATATGTAAGTGTCTGGCAATTGCAAAAAGATTTGACTGTCTGAGAAGTGGAGATAAAAAAAAATGTATTTCTACCAGTGGGATGGGCCTTTCCCAATGACAGTAAACTGTGTGCAAGACTGGGGTGAAGAAGGTGCCATTTTAGATAAAGTGTCCTTATCTCCTTAAACAGATGGAGACTTCTTATATTGTAAAATTAATTCTCATTGAAGATACACCTCCCATAGTATATGTAGGGGTCTGGTTGAGCACCAGGTGAGATGCTGTCTTTTGGTAGCTCCCTCAGACAGGGTCTCAAGTGGACAACAGTGCAATGAAGTTCCCTGGTCCTGGACAGATGCTTACTTAAGACCAAGTGACTCTTGATAACAGAGGTATTTGTGTCTCCTGTTGTTTATATTCAAGGCATTTTGTTAAACCGCATTAGTCCATGGTCTTCCATGCCAAGCCTCTAGACTTTTACAACAGTTTCTGGAGTTGTTCATGGGGAGAAAATCCTGAGAGTAGATTACAAACAAGGTCTAGGGTTGCTATTTCAGAAAGGCATTGCTGTCTCTGGTTATTGTTTTATTCTCAATTTATCTGACTTTCTAGTTCCAGACTCGATTTTACAATAATACAAAGTAACAAAGCTGTAGGAATTGGACTGTGCAAAATATATATGACAGAAAACTAGGAGGTAAACTTTGCAGAGATGGAAAGTGAATCTGGAGATTGGGGGAGAGGGAAAGGCAAGGATAAGAAGAAGAAGAAGAAGAAGAAGAAGAAGAAGAAGAAGAAGAAGAAGAAGAAGAAGAAGAAGAAGAAGAAGAAGAAGAAATAAACATGATGAAGACGTGATATAATGTATGTACCAACTATGTACAATGAATATGTATTAATGTTTTTCTTATTATGTATACTATACAATGTAGCAAAAAAGATAACAAGTTGTATCATATCAGCACTTCCAAATTTATGTTAATAAAGCTCTGCCTAAGTATTATGTTGTATCCTAAATGTACAAAGCTAAGAGTCCTTTTCCAGTGGTCCTAAGATCTGTTAACCAAGTGACCTTTCTGCTCTAGAGCTGTCTTATTACATGCCCAGTTTGTGTTTTTCTATCAGGACAGAAATTTTGATCAAAGAGTATAATGACTATGCTCTGGAATTATAATTTCCCCAACTTTATTATTCTTAATAGGAATGTTTCAACTGTGAAAAGATTAGGAGTTAGGGTAAATCAAAATCAGAAATCAACAAAATAAAACTTCAAAATATAGAATTTTATTTTCATAAAAATTGAGTTATAAGGCTGGGAATTTAGCTCAGTGGCTTAAGCGCCTGCCTGGCAAGCACAAGGCCATGAGTTAAATCCCTGGTACCAAAAAAAAAAATTTACCATGACTGATCATAATCGAATCTGGTTTGTTAGATTGCTCTTTTATATTGATAGATTTTATTTGAAGCTGTTATGATTGATAGTATCAAGTCTGAGAGTATAGGCAATTGCATTTAAGATGACAAGATTCACTAGAATATCCACTCTAGTTTGATTATTACCTGCCTTTGAAGTTTTATACTGTCTACAATGTTTTATTTTTACTAACATTGTTATGTACTGCTATATTAAATTATACTGATATATTCAATTATGCCTGATGGTATAGACAATTCTATTGAATATAATAAGAAACAACACAGCAATCATTGTAGATCACCTTGTACTGTGGTTTTATATGACTTTTTGGTTTCATGTTTTTATAGGAATTTGTTTTATTTTGTCTTGCTAAGTTTTGTTTTTCCCTCTAATACAGAAAGGATAGAAATACATGTAGAGACTCATGCATGCATAGCAGTTTACACTCTCACTGTTTGAATATCTACTTTGTATGCTTTAATTTTGTAATTTGAACAACTATTTCTAAGAGGACAATATGTAATTTATCAACTAGTTATTTCTTATTGTTTATTTTTTTTGAAATTCTCTGTTGTCTCTACCCTTTACATGCTTTTATTTCTCTTTAAAGAAAAAAAGGGAGGAAGTAGGAAGTGCTATAAAAGATATAACTGCATAAATATTTAAGTGTGTAGGATTGATAACCATACTTCTAAGTTCTTGTTGGATTGTTGAACAGATCTGTTTGCAGTTTCACTATTTGAATGTCTACTTTGTATGCTCTTATTTTGTAACTTGAACAACTATTTCTTAAAGGACAATATGTAATTTATCAACCAGTGATCTCATACTGTTTATCCTTTTTTTGAAATTCTGTAATATTTCTACCTTTCTCTGTTTTTTTTTCTTTTTAAATAAAAAGAAAGTGAAAGGGCATAATCAACATTGCAAAAAAAAATAAATCACTAGATGATAATTACGTATTGTGTTCTTAGAAGTAGTTGTTCAAGTTACAAAAGTAAAGCATAAAAAGTGGACATTCAAACAGTGAGACTGCAAACAGATCTGCTCAAGGATCCAACAAAAACTTTAAAATATGGTTATCAATCCTACATACTTAAACATACATGCAGTTATATCCTTTAGAGCACTTTCTTTTCCTCTCTTTTTTACAATGGCAATTACACATGTTGGGTTTTATTACTCATACATTTCTTATTACTTTTTACACTAGAGACACAAATGATATTTATAGATATGATTCTTATTTATTTCATTAATGAGGATAGTCTAAAGTTGTCCATTTGCCTATGAAGGCCTCAAGATCATCCTTTTTATAGCTGAGTATTATTCCATTGTATAAAAATACATCTGTTCCATCCACTCTGCAGTTGATGGTCATTTTGGTTGTTTCCAAGATTTAGTTACTACAAATTGTGCTGCTATGAACATGGGTGCACATATATCACTGTGATATGACATTTTCGGTTTTTCTGGCAAAATACCCAGGAGAGGAATAGCTGGATTGAATGGAACTTCCAATCCTAGTCTTCTGAGAATTCTCCATACTGATTTCCACAGTGGTTGCACAAGTCTACACTCCCACCAACAGTGAAGCAGTGTTCCTTTTTCCCCACAGCCTTGGCAACATTTGTTATCAGTTGATTTCTTGATGGCAACCATTCTTTCTGGGGTGAGATGAAATCTCACTGCTGTTTTAATTTGCATTTCTTGAATGACCAGTGATGGTGAACATTTCTTCATGTATTTATTTGTCATTTGTATATATTCATCTGAGAAATGTGTGTTAATCTCAGATACCCATTTTTGGAGAGGGTGTTTGAATTTGGGGGGCTTGATGTTTTTCAATTCTTTATATGGTCTGGATATAAGTCCTTTGTCTAAGGGATTGTTGGCTAAAATTCTTTTCCATTCTGTGAGTTTTCTTTTCACTCTGTTGGTGATTTCTTCTGAAGTGCAGAAAATTTTCAATAATGTGAGACCCCAGTTGTTGATTCTTTGAAGTATTTCCCATGTGGTTTGCATTGTGTTCATGAATTCTCTGCCTACCCCAGACACAGGACATCTGCTGGCCCCCCTCGGGGACACTCCCTACCTACTTGACCTAATATTGCTGTGGATCTTCAGCTCCCACCCTTTCTCTGAGAACCTGGGTCTAATTTTACAATTATGGATAATATAATATTAATGACCTAGAATTCAGAAGGCTTTGGGAATTAGAGAATGGCTATATGGTTTCTGTGACTTTCTTAATTTAAGGCAGTAAAACATCTGGCAAATACATATGCATACTATAATATGTGAACAACATACTTATGCATCTTAGCTACTTTTCTTATTGCTTAGATGAAACAAACAAGACCCATGTTAAAAGAGAAAAGGTTTATTTAGCTCACAGTGTGTAGTGTTTTAAGTCCATAGTGGGCTGGCCCCAAGGCAGGGAGTCTGGCACAGGGAAATTGCAAAGGAGAAACAGTCTATAGCAGGGCAGAGAAGAGACACCAAGCCACAGCAGCAGCAGCAGCCTCACCTGCAGCAGCAGCAGCCTGATGTCTTTCTCTCCCTATGAGGCCAGGCTATGTACACTGAGAGGAGTGTGTGCAGCTGTGAGAGTAATGTCAAGCTTGCAGTAGAGATACCAGAAGTTTGGAAAAGACAGGAACATGGATCATCTAAGGAAAGATGCAGGGAGGGAACACAGCCAGTCCAAGAGAGAAGCCAGGGGAGCTCTAACAACCAGAAGTGCCATAGGGGTGAAGTTATCCAAGCACTTTGGAGCTCATAGTCTGCCACAAATTTCCTTGGATGCTGCACAGAAACTACAAGACTTAATGGTTGCCCTGCTGGATTTTGACCTGCTTGGATCCCAATCCTTTGTAGTCTCCTGTTTGTAACTATAGAATGAAAATGTTTACCTTGTTCCACTCAATGTTAGAAGTGATTAACTTTTTAAACTTTATTTTACAGAGAATAAAACAAAAGAGGGCAGAACAATGCAGATCAGAAGAGAACAATACAAGCAACACAGCACTTCACAACAAGACAATTGGATATCAACAGTAGCTACCATAATATCTCTTTCTTTGAAATAGTTGAGCATAGCTTCACAAGCAATAATATCAAACATAACAAAATAGAATAAAACCATTCAAGAGAATGAAAGTATTACAAGGCATTCTGAACCAAATAACAGAAAATGAACAATGGCTACTATAATATCTCATTTTCCATAAAAATTTGTTTATATTATTACACATATTAAAATCCAGTAAGACACAACATGATAGAAGTGATTAATTAATTTTTCATT
>PVLA01009356.1:0-76350 GCA_004027455.1 Hydrochoerus hydrochaeris | reverse complement strand
CCTTTGTGAGGACTGGTTGTGGGGTTTTGCCTTCTGTGAGTAGTATGAGAGAGTTTATACAAAAGCTTTAAATGAAAGAGCTCATGGAGGAGGATTTACAAAATTCCTGTGAGACAACTGCCCTGAGACACTGGACAGGCAGCCAAAGATGGGCAACTAGGACACATATGTTACGCCACCAGCCGCCTAAGACAGGCACGGGACCAATTGCTCTCCTGCAGGCCCATGACGGGTAAGGCCTGGTTGGGTACATGTGAAGAGTCCTTGACCTAAGACAGGTGCTGTCCTTGCAGGCACAGCTGCTCCCATAAATGATAAGGAAAGCAATGTAGGGAGCGGCATAATAATCTCACACATCTCTTCCTCCTGTGGACGGCTTGCATTTCCCGGGCTGACTAAATGTCAAGATTAAAATGTTAATTGATACCTATTGCCCTGAACCTGGGGTACCTTCTGCTTGGAGTTGAGGTCAATTAACACCTATTGTTTGGGATTGTCCCTGCCTGGCCCTGGGCCTGGGGCGTTTCCTGCTTGGGGCTGGGGTTTGCTGCCAGGGTTGGCAAATATATATTCCAGCTTCTGAAAAATAAAGGCGGATTCAGATTCACTCACAGACTGGTGTGCAGTGTTTTCTGTCTCTCAATCGCCGACTCCCTGACCACCTTTGGGAAACCCTAGCCCTGCCGCAGCTGGACTCCGGCAGGATGTAAAGTTTAAGCAATGCTAAGATATCACGTGAGATGTCATGGGCAGAGGCTTGTGTCAGGTAGCAAAAGTCTCATAAGAAAAATAGAAGATGCTGTTCCCATTCCTCAGGAACTGTCCTGGGCCAGGGCTTGTCTTGGTTAATCATCTTTGTAGCAGGGATTTATTGAGCACCTGTTGTATGGTTGAAACTTTTTTAGAAGGCACTAGTTTTGTGCAGATAGTGTTATGTCTCCTGTGCTGCAGCTGGTCTTGTGGACTATCTTCTCACTTTTTGCTATTTCTATGTTCCCAGGAGGACTTCAGTTACATGAAACCTAGACCACAAAACAGCCATTTCAAAGAGAATGAGTATGTGAGTTATTGGGATTCCCTATCTTATTTATAATCTCAAGTAGACCTCCCTCGGCATTGATTACAGCTACTGACTACTATTCCAGGTCACTGATTTGAAGTTTTTCCCCCTCAAATTGGGAAATATTTTAAAATTGCAGAAATGTGCAGAAGGTATAAACTCTACATTGACCCAAAATTAATACATGCTGGTGTTTGGTCGTATTGATTTCATATTTTTCTTATTTAAAAGGAAATCAGAATCTCACATTTACTGTTGTGCCTTGTGTCTAGATTCCCCCTTATCCTCACCAAAGGCTCAGTTTTGGGTGGAGCTTTTTCAGAGGTGGCTGAATTTAGGGTGTGTGAAGCTGGGGTTGATTCATGGTGCAATATTAAGATCAAAGGCACTAGGACTAAGGCTGTGAGTGCTTCCTGCCCTAAGTAACCTGGATAAGATAAAAAGGGCAGAAAGAAGCTGTCAAGGTCTCTTCCTCATTATTTTGCTACTTTCTGCCCACCATGAACTGCTTCTCCTCTGCTATGCCTTGCCATACCATCCTACCTTGGAGCCATCTAATTATGGACCAAAACCTCTATAAACTGAGCAGAATAAACCTTTTCTCCTTTAACTTTTGGTATCTGGTATTTTGTCTCAGCAATGAGAAAAGTAACTAAGACATCTACTTAAAGTTCTCCTGGAACTCCTTCCAATACATTACCTCATTTAACTCTTAAGCAGCTTAGGGGCTCTAACAGCAAGCTGTCGTTCCCTGCTTTTTATGAATAAGGAATGTAAGTGTGACAGAAGGAAACATGTCTACATAGTGGAGGTGGTAGGTGGAGGAGAAATCAAAATTGTAGGGCCCTCACTTCTGAAGACCACATTCTTTCAACCTGCCCATGAGTTTAGTCTTTTTACTGGGAAGAAGAACAGCTATATTCTCTGCTAAGAAGATTTCAGGAAGTAGATAGCAGTCGGGGAATTTTGTCGTTTCAGTAAAAAGGAGAGGAGACAAGAGACTTTTTGTGCCTTGGAAACTGCCCTGCTCCCCAGCTATCCTTTCCTCCTCCAAAACCCCTTCATAAAACCAAGTTAGTCAAAATCATACTTTTTAAATAGCAAGTTGGTTAAGAGACTTCTCTTTATAAGTTCGTCAGCAAGAGGGGGTCATATAGTTGTAAGAAAGGATGGAAAAGTGAGCTTAAATTTCTTGCTCCCTCCCCCCATAAATGTCCTTACATTCACTGGAAAGGGAAGCAATCAAGGCCATAAGGAGACTGGGAATTGTCTTAGGGCCAAAAGATGCTGTGGAAATCTCACCTGGGGAGATGTAGAAAGGCTAGGTGGTTGAGATCAGTGGTTTCCAAACCCTACTTTCTTCTGTATCCATTTGGAAACTTCTAAAAATGCAGATTCCAATTGAAGTCAATATATTAAGGAGATATCTTCATTCTTTTGTTCATTGCAGTATTACAATAACCAAGATAAAGAATCAACCTCAGTGTTTATGAGTAGATAAGTGGATAAAGAAAATGTGTTCCCTACATGCAAGAATGGATGCTATTAATCCTTGTCATTTGTGAAAATGAAATAAGCCAAGCACAGAAAGACAACATGGGATAATTTTACTTATATGTGTTATTTTAAAGATAAAATTCATGGAAGTAGAGAGTAGATGGTGATTACCAGGGTTGAGTAGGGGTGGAAGGATGGGAAGGTATTAGTCAAAGGGCAGAAAGTTTTAGGCAGAGGGAATAAGATCTAAGTATTTTGAGATCAATGACTCAGAATGGAGACAGTTAATACTGTCATGGGTATTTCAAAATTGCTGAGAATGTAGATTTTAAATATGTGTATCACAAAAAGTATGAGGAGTGATACGTGTATTAATTAGTTCAGTTTAATCATTTCATAGTATATACATATATCAAAACATCAAATTGTAGCCTATATATATATATATATATATACAATTGTTTGTCAGTTTGAAAGTGTAAATATTTCTGGTTGCAGCTTTTTGAATGGGAATCTCAGGGACCGAGGCGGACATCCGTAGTTCACTAACTTTCTTCCCTTTCGGTGACTAACGCAGCCAGATCCACACTGCTGGGCTGGGAGCTGCTACTCGAGAGTAGTGTGGGGTAGCAGACAGAGATGGTGTGGTGTGAGGAGGCCAGATCTCAGCGCTGGCTGTGTATGCTGGACTGCAAACAGGTCGGTCAGGCTGGTAGTGCCTGCCTTGACAGAGAAGTGATCTGTCCTTCCAACTATTAAGCCAAAACCAAGGCTCTAGGCTGACTCTCTAATATTGTCTCACCCTCCTTTGTTCAGTGACTCGATTTTTCCCCTCCACCTCTAATTTGGCTCATGTTATCCATCCAGCCATCCAGTCAGCCATCCACAAATGCTCACTGAAGACACTCTCAATTGCCTTGACAATCTTGTCCTCACTTGTTTATTTTAATCCTTCTTGATTCCTTCTTGAAGCTAATTTTTATTATCACTTTTAACTCAAACCCTGTAATAGCAATATCTTTATTCCATGCCCAGAAACCCTTGACTGACCAATTCTACTGTTGAGACAATGTCCTAAATATCGCAAACACAGGACAGATAAGACACACAGTACAGATTGTTAGTACAGATTTGAACTTTCTTTTTAAAAGATGTTAAAATTATGAAAAGTAATACAAAGACTTCAAGATTCTTTTCTATATGTAAGAAGTTTAAGAGTTGCCACATTATCTTAATAATGAGTAAAAAGCTGAATAAACTGAAAATACATGGTAGTACAAAGTCCCTAGTAGATGGTTTATAAAGTGAAAAGCTACTAAGGTATTTCTTCTAGGGATACTCCAAAGCTTTGTATTTTTCTCTATTAGTTTTGAGAGTGAGTCCCCTTCTCCTGGTATGGTCACAAGCACCCCAGGAGGGTACTCAGTTTTCTTCTGTGTTCCTCTAAGTGACCTTCACAGTTCTGGGGACATAGAAGTAGATCATTCTAAAATGCTGGAACAAAATTCAGGAGCACAAAATCCCTTTGAATTATTTACATAGATCTAGTACTATTTCCTGTGAGAAACTCAACTTGGAGTTAAGCTCCTGGAGGAGAGGGCCACCCAATTAATCATTAAAATTATTATTTTAGGACTGTGGCTCTTCTGGGTGACCAGGACCCTTTTTTTCCCCCAGGATCTTTGCACAGAAATACATCCCTAGCCTTTAGGGTTAGGATTAGGTGTTTTTAAAAATTTTAATATATATATTTTTTGAGACAGTGTCCTGTTATATTGTCTAGGCTAAACTTGTGCTGGAAATACTGCCAACCTTGACTTGCAGATCAGAGTTTTTGGACAGTTCTTGGCTGAAGCAGAGAAAGGCCCCATCATCATCACCTTCCCCCAAACCAGTCTTTTGCAGTATTCGGCTGTGTTATCAAAGGGATTTTAGAGACCAAGCACCACGACTGGTATGACGCAGCTTGTAATATAAGAGGGGGTCAGTTGATGGGTATTTGATGAAAGCCCAAGAGGGAAGGCTGACCTATCAGAATGAGAAAGCCATAGCAAGAGTGAGATGAACAGGAGTATCGGAATGAGTGATGTGCAGTGTTCAGAGGTCAGAGCATTACAAAATGATTCTAGTTAATTATTTAGAGCATGCCATCTATCTTATGGCAGGTATAGACAGCCAAGATGAGATGTCAGCTTTTCTGTTTGCACCACTAGGAAAGGAAATGGTAAGGCTGCTTTGCATCATTCTTTGGAGGGTGAGTCTGGGATTAGCCCCAGTGTGGGGGTCCTTGCAAGAGACAGGGCCAGCTAGCAGGATTGCCCATTTTGCAGAGCTGTGGCATTGAATGTGATGGAGGTGCTGACTCTTGGGCTATGTGTAAGTGGAAGGCAAAGAGAAAAATCATCCTTAGTGATACAGTTTGAAACAGGATCAGATTCAGGAGGCTAAAGCCATCTATTCAGGGAGGATAAGGAGAAGCAGAATAAGAGCAAGGGATGAGAGAGAAAGTTTCTCTTCAGTTCTGTCTCTTTTTCTTTGTCATTTTCCTTTCTCCCACATCAAGTTGAACTGTTCTTTGTGTCCAGCAGCATGTAGGCCAATCTTCCCCTGTTTGGCCTGCATGCCGCTGCCTCTCCAGTACTGGAAGTCTGGCCAGTCTGACATGACCCTGGGCACTGCACAGTGATCCTTGTCTTTTGATGGCTAATGTGAGTCCATTGCATCTGCCAAATCCAAGCAAAAAAATCTCTATAACACTGAGCCAGGCAGATGAGTAGCTGAATAAGTATCCCCCTTGTGCCAACCCTTGGCTTGAGCTAAACTGTGGCATGGGAGGAACAGATAATAAGATGTTGAGTAGAAAATAGAGTATCAAAGTCTGAGTATAAAAAATAACAATGGACCAGGAACAGTATAGCTGAGTGGTCAATGATGTGGGCCTGGGTGAAATTCATGGGGTTTCCCTTGAACAGCCTGATACCTCAGAAAAAATACACAAATGATGATGTCAAACCTCAGTTTTCTCATCAGTTAAGTGGGACTAAAATTACTTGCTGCTGTGCAGACTATAAAAGGTGTGTAGGCAGATACGTGGCACAGACGCAACATGTGAAAATGATAGCTACTCATATGTGCCCTGATCAGGTGACATGTGATGTCCCAAACAGGAAGCAGTGCCAGTGCTTTCCTTACTTATTAGCTTCACTTGGGGAAATTTCTGTCTCCTAGGAGAGGATTTTTAGACATTGAGAACTGGTAGAAGAAGAGATTGTGAGTGGAAAACTTCCAAGTTCCTCTTACAGTAAACCACCCAGGCAGATGCTCTGTGCTCCCCTGGGGCTGAATATCAGGGAAAGTAAGTAAGTCAGGTAAACCAAGGCTAAGCAGGCTGGCATGGGACTATGCCACCGGAATCTGGAGACTTACTTCTGGGCCTGGCTTTGGAGCGGTCTAGCCGTGTAACACAGGATGCTCTTCAATTCTTCATACCTTACTCTTTCAAATGAGAGAGTGTAGCATTTTTCAACTATGATAGAAGTTCAGAACCTATTGGAAAATGCCATAGAGCACAACTCCATGCTCTATGGAGATAAAGCTCCCTGAAATGAGGGGCAGCATCCGGGGAGTGATTTTCTGCAGGAAGCAGGGCTTGTGTTTACATGTCCTGCGTAGTTTGGTTTGGTTTGGTTTCCTCCTCCCTGGGTCCTCTAGGCATTGCAGGGACAAGACCTATGGATGCATTTAGTCTTGGCCATGTGGTTTACAGTTGTTTAATTTTTCTGGCTATTCTCTCGATTGGTGTTTCCAATTCAAATGCTTGCCTAATCTCTGTGCATATTTTCTGACTCTGCCTCTCTTCTGTAGAACAGAAGCACCTTTTGAGTAATGGTAAAGCATGATCTTAGCATATAGCAACAAGTTGCTGGATCTCCCAGTGCCTAAGGAACACAGGACAAGGAACACAGGACAAGGATGCAGGTCCTTCTAAGCAGAGAAACAAATCAGTTGCAAATAGCCCTGGTTTTTTTTCCCTGCCACTTCGCTTGTAGGATCCCAGAATTAGACCTGTGTGTGCTCAATACCAGTACATTGTTGGGCACTTAATAGGTGCTTAATGTTTGATGGAGAGTTAACTGAGGGCACTGTCTTTGTAACCTAGTAAACTAATAGGTTCAGTGAGTGACCAGATAGTAAAACTGATATTTAGTGGGTACTTAGTAAATGCCAGGAAAAGTGTGTTTTGATCCATTAATCCATTACACTCATAACTCTAAGAGATCAACACAAGCATTACTCCAATTTTAACTAGTGAAGGAATGGAGGCATAGAGTGGTGCAGATACTTGCCCAAGGTTTCACAGCTTATAAGTGGACAAGTTGGGATTTGTGCTTAAAGCATGCTGGATCAGGAGTCTGTGAACTTAAACTGTGCTGTCAGGATGTGAGGATGAGCTTTGCCTTCCAAAATCAGCTGAAGCCTGGGAGGTGTTAGGAATTAACACAGAGAGTGACCAGGTCCATTAGAAGAATTCTGAGGACGTGCAGTGCTGGAACAGACTCCCATGTCATTTATCCAGTGGAGTACCCTTGTTCCTTGGCATGCAGAGAGCCCATGTGTTCATGGTTTCTCATCTGTTCCAGTGCCTTTGAGGCTGCTTGGCTGATATTCCATAGCGATGATGGAGATGTTTCCTATTTCCCTCCCCCTGGCTGATGGTGGAGGTGTTTCCTATCTCCCTCCTCCTGGCTTGTTCTCTAGCTGATCTAGTGCCCTTCCTGTGAAGACATTCAAGCTTCCCTCCTGGAGGTTTGGCACATCAGTGGGAAACCTGCCACAACCCACTGCACATGCTTTTGTGAAGCTACATCTCTCCTATCCCTCTGTGCGTCCAAACTTGAGTTGGACTCCAAGGTGACCCAAGGCATACCTAAGGCATGGTTCTGACACTTCAGTTTCTGATTTACTTCGAGAAAGAATCAATAAGTTGTTTGTGAGCACAGAACCCAGTGTTAGGTGACATGGTTCCTGCTAAGTGTGAGAAAGAATTGAGACAAGAACAGTAAAGAAGGAAACGTGCCAGTAGGAGTTAAAACATGTGATCCAGTCCCAGAGAGTCCACTCACTTGCTCAGTCTTTGGGTTACTTACTTTCCCTCTCTGACCTTCAGTTACCTGAGCTGTAAAACAAATAGATTAATCTAACCTGTAGTACTGATTTCGACAATTTAACAATTGTGAGAATTCCTCAGATGAAGAGAGTCTTTAACAATGGAGGAACAAAAGAGTAGTAGGTACATTCTTAAAGTCTCCAGTAATAAGCCCTGGACTTCCCCAGCCCCATCTCTCCTCATCAAGAAGGCATTGACCTCTCTTCCACGGTAGGCTGACTTCAGTGCTCTCTCTGCCATGCCTAGTGTTTCTGTATTTGCAATTAGTTCTCTTCTTGTCTCTGACACCACCAAACCCATTTCTTTTCCTCTTGATGCTATTTCCCTCTGCTGTTTTCTTTTCCTCTCCCACTGTCACTCTACTCCCTTTCTCAGAACTTGCACACCAGCTCATCTGTCTTCTCTAGTGCTGCTGGTCCTGGTGCTCCTCTTCCAGTGTGTTTGGGGGACAGGTGCTGTTGGGATGCAAATACGAAGAGAATGAAGTTCTCTCCCTCCCTGGATACAGAGAGAATAATGATCCTGAGCACTTCCCTCCCAGGGCATGATGAGAATCAGTGAGTTAATGTCCATAAAGTATTATAATTACTCCATGGAGTCATCTGATGGAGCGATGAGGAACTGGGCATCTGGCTCTAATTTACTTAGAGCTGGAGAATTCAGGCAGAAGTAGCAGCTTCATTTTTTTCTTTCTTGTACCAACCATTCACCCCATTGCAGAGCTGAAATTCTAAGCAGAGACTGATACCACCTAGTAAGATATAAATGTGCCAGATTCTTGACTCATGAGATCTATACTTGGAAGGTTCCTATGCTCTTGTCCCTTCATCCTCACCACATATTTTAGACAGAAACTGAGAAAGACATTATGAGCCCTTAGGTGACATAATCTCCATGGTTCCACCAGTGGACAGTGGGCCTGGGGGAGAAACTTCATCTTTTTCTAACCATGTGTTGTTTTCTTCCCTCCTTCCCTGACTTCTACTTTTCATGTATTTGTGGATGGCACACCCTGTGATGGACAGGACACTAGATTTCTCCTTTGGAATGTCCACCTAGCAGAAGAAAGGGGAGAAATTGTCAACCCAGAACTCGGAACCAGCTGGCTCACTAAGAGCTTTGCAGTGCCCCTGCCTCGGACTCCTCACCATTTTTCTCTCCATCTTTGTCCCCTGGCCTCTGACCATGCCATTCCTCCTGTAGATCTCTTTCCCCTGGTCATTAGCTGAGACACAGCCTTCATCTCAAAAACCTTTTTCTCAAAAACTTTCTCACCACTCATCCAGTGTGTGTCTCACATTGGTCTCTAAAGAATATTGACAACTGGGATCTTGCTGACACCAGACTACTTCATTCAGCTGTTCATTCTGTCCATCCCGGGCTCTTTCAGCTCACTGATGTGCAGATTTTCATTTCAGGTGAATGTGCTGCTTTTTCATGGTGGACTTGGTGGGGAAGATTTTGCCCTTTGCTTCAGTGATTCAGTGCCATGGGTCTAGAAGCAAATTTCTCTACTCTGTGTTTGTTCCTTGCTCAGCAGAGTCCGTGAGTACCTCTGCTACTGTCTTTCCGGCCTTCCCTTCCCTCAAAGACTCTGGATGTGATGCTTCCTTCACAGCCCCTTGAGCTAACATGTGGCTATTGTTTGGAACAGAATCAAATTAGGATCATGGCACTGATGTGGTTAGGTCTCCCTCCCCTGGAGTCCAGGTTTTTCAACAACAAACTCAAATATGACATCATTGACTACCCCTGTCCTTCTCTCCTTATACTTCCCCTGAGCATCTTGCTTTGTTTCTTTGAAAACATGTAAGACTTGTTTCTGTCATTGGCATATAATTATCTTGAAAACAGAGACCATGATTATAATAGTATCACAAGAAACCTCAATAAACACTTGATTAATTGATTTGCTGACATTGTTGGACCATAATCTAGTTTCTGCTATTTGGCATTGAATCCATTAATGTCTTCTGTCAGGTGGCTAAGGGCATAGGTTTTGTGACCCCAGAATCAGGGTTAGTGGATTGTGGTTCTGGGAGGAGGAATTAGTAGGAAAAGGTGTTTGGTAACACCCCAGAGTGTGTGGCTAGCCTTGAATCACAAACTCTTTAATTCTGCCTTGTGTAGCTCTGTTAGAAGGAGTGGTCGTTTGTTAATGTGAGTGAGCCTTGTGATACCTGGAACTTGTGTTCTGTTGAAATATTGAGCACACTTGTAAACCTAAGCACCTTCTCACGTTGTCAGGCAGTAATGACTATGAGGGAAAACAACTGCTTTCACTTTGAGTGCATAAATGTTTCCCATTGATCACAGAAATAAAAAAGTGACCCTTATGAATAAGTTCAGAAAACATTCTTGCTACTTTACAGAATCTGCCCAAATTTACTCTTCTTTCTTTCCTTCATTCCCCTGCCCACTTAAGTAGCCTCTATCTGACTCAGGGATTCTTACTGGCCTCAGTGCCCAGTGCTGGGAGGTACACACACACACACACACAAAATTCAGCCAGAAACATTATGCACACACATTGCTTCACCAACAGTGGAAGGTGGGTGGGTCCTCAGAAAATAAGCCTGGGGGTAAGAAAGGATAGTGTGGCAAAGGTGCCATCTCTTCAACATAAGGTTTGCCCCTGGATAAACACCTGGCCAGAACAGAAGCTTCCCTGACACTTTGACAGAGGTCACTAATGCCTTGAGCTACCTGGCTGCTGGCTTCCCTTCCTCTGGAGTTCTCCACTGGTCCCTTGAATTGGACAGGACAGCCTTGTTCCTACTCCCTTGGGCCCTCCAGCCCAGCCCAGGGAAAGGCAGCAGTCTATTCCAGGGGCCCTGAGCCACATCCAGCTTCCCATCTCTTTTTCTTTTGTTAAAGCCAAATGAAACAATGTAATTAGCTTGTTACAATTAAAGTGACTCGACTGGATAAATTGTAATCACCCGGAATCAAGTCAGGCATCCCTGCAGGTCCCGGACATCGCAGCTGAGCTGCCTCATTTGCATAATTAAAATATACAAATGATAATGGATTTTGTACTCAATTTCCAGCGGCTGTGAATTTTGAGAAACTCTGAAATTAGAATAACAGAGATGAAGCCCGCCTAGAGGTAATGGGGATGACAAGTTTTGACAGTAGGGGTGTTTATAATGCTAGTTTCTCACTACAAAATAAATAAGTACAAAAAAGATTAGAGAGTGATATTAGTTAATAGCTCTACGGGCAGTGGAAAGTGGAGATAGACTATGATTACCTCTGTGAATTTACACTGCCTTTTCTTTCTTCTTTTCTTCTTCTTTTTTATTTTTTTTTTTTCTGTCAAGCTCTAGCCTAACCTTAGGGGATAACTTCCCCCTGATTATGAGAAACTGAGAATGAATTAAATGCATAAGAAGGGTTGTCACAGATCGACTCACCAAAGGAAAAGAAGAGAAATGAAATTAGTCCTGCTGCTCTTGCTTCCAGCTAAGGGTGGATTGAAGGCAAAGTGTGCAGAGAGGGCAGAGATGGCAAGTGAGCAGGGCAGGACTGTGATGGTCAGAAGAGGAAGGCTTGGAATAACAGGGAAGGAAGAGGGAAAGAAGGCAGTAAGAGCTCAGGCAGAACTAAATGTGGAGGGAGCTATGGTACAAAATTATCTACAAAGTGAAATTTAAGAGTCTTGGAAAGACCTCTCTGCTCAAAATCTACTCTGCAAAGGGGTTTTGTAATTCTGGTGGACACACACTTTGATACAAACACTGTGTTTTCTGCCAAGCACTTCATTTTAAAATGCAAATAAGGGTGTCCTTTTTCTTCTCTTAAACTCCATGAGGGCAGGGACTGGGTCTGTCCTATTTTCCTGGCATTCCCAGACTTAGCAGATTGTAGGTCCTTAAATAAGTATTTGTAAGGGAGTAAATGAATGGGTGGGAGAAACTGATGATAATGTAAGAATGTTGGGAATGGATGGGCAAAGACCCTAGGGGCTCATATCACTATTTTTCCCCCATTTTTTCTTAGTGTTATTGGAGTCTTGGGCTTTGGAGTCCTGCTATTTAGAATGGCTGAAAGATGTCAAAGTCCATCTTTCTGGGGTCAGCCTGCCTTAAGCTTTGGCATATGTATATTGCAGTAGAAGCTGGACAGATCACTTCGCAGGAACAGACAATGCAGCATTCAAGTCTATGAGATGATGAGGACCAGGCTCTCTGCTCTCTGGGAAGGAAATGTAGAACCCAGGTTCTGGGGTCTGCACTGATGGCCGCAGCTATGCGATGGGGCAAGGGTGGAAGCAGCCTGCCAGGAAAATAGGGGTGACTCTGGCAACAGTACTTTTCCACTTCACTGAAAAGCATGTGAAGGGTGGGTCAGAAAATTGACCAAGTCAGTTCACCATGTGGCCACAGTCTGCAGCAAAGAAATGCAACAGAGAAGCTGGGAGGCTGGTAGTTGTGTCTAAAGCTGGGCACAAGTGGGGTGTGCAAGGGAGTCAGCTCTTCTGACATTGGTCTTTGGGGGTTGTCATTCTCAACAGTTCATGAACTGAATGTCTGTCCTATCCAAAAATGTGAACCTTCTGAGCTGGGAAAGAGAGAATATATGACTCACTGTAAGTTTTTTTGAGGAGCTTTTCTCACACTGATCTTCCAGTAAGAGAGTAAGTAGCAAGCTGTATCTTCTCATTAGGGTCCTGAGAATAAGGGATCTACCTAGTGCTAGGTCCTGAGGAATGGTGGCATGACATGTAAGCAGGCTCTTTGGAGGAAGTGTACCTATAATAGACCTTGGACAAGGCTGGTGGTCATAAATTTCAGATAAATGACAGAAAGAAAGCCAGCCATGTCCTTGTGGGCCAGAAAGAATGGTGGAGATCTTCAGAGTACTTCAGGCCTGTTGAGAATATCACTGTCCTATGTAATCAGAAATGCCATGGTAGGCTGTCCATTGGTTCATCCAGTCTTGGCATCATCTTCCAAAAGAGGGTGTTTAATGGGCTCCAATTCAAAGGTTCTGAAACTCTGGAATCAACCTCATTCCCAATTTTGTCTTGTTTAGTCATTAAGAATTTTTCTTGTTTATCCTTCCTTAAAACATTAGCAGTATTACCTTCTGCCTTGTCATGGTATTTCCACTTTTCATAGTAGTTTGATTCATCTAGACCACATATTTATTCTTTTAAATTTGAGAGGCACAGGTGGTCAAATTCCTCCTCCTGCATTATAACATCATTTCTGTTTTCATGCCTTTTATGGCTTGCAGCCATGGTCTCAGCCTTCAGGTTTCCAGATCTCATCATTTGGGAAGTCTCAGTCCTCTTCTTACTTCCTGGCAGCCCATTTAAATGCATCGTTGATCTTCCTAGCAGTGCATAGGATATTTCACAATGGCCGAGAAGCTGGCTTTTAAGACAGGAATGGCAAAACCCTTGAAATCTTCTCTTGGGAACAAGAACCCCTCACTAAGCCTTCAGAAGGACTACCATGCTCCACATGGCAGACTCACAATGGAGAGGAAGGCTGATCTTCAATGTGATGGAATTGGCCACTGAATTGGAGGCATGTCATTACCACGCCAGTGAGAGGGGCTGGCTATTTCTCCCACAGTATGAAGGAGAGAAGGCCTGTTAAGGAAGTGTTAGCTGGAAAGCTCCCATGTGTGTGCACTGAGAGAAGTGGGGATGGTACCTGCTCTCCTGTTTAGAGTCTGGAGAGAGTAATGCTACATCAGTATAATAGTACAAAATGTGTCTTGCGGATCAGGATTGCATCTAGCCCCTAGCATAGTGTTTAATATGTAGTTGGTGCTTAAAAAGTATTTGTGGAATAAATTATTGAATGAGCAGGTGTTTTTTTTTTTAGTCAAGATAATGTAACATTATAAAAAAGAAAAATTATTCTTAGGTTTAAATAAATCTATAAATTTGTATTAATCATGTTTTAGGTTTATTCAGCTCTTGTTTCCTGAGTTCATCCCTTCATTCTTTCCTGCCAGGTTTCATTTCCAGTCCTGAGTTCTTACAGTGATCAACTTCCTGATTCCCTCAGTTATGCTTGCCACATATTTTCCTCATTGCCATGGTCACTAACCTGAGCCAGGCCACTACTCTCTGGTACTGGGATTTTTGCCTCAGCGGATTCCCCAGGTTCAGTCTTCATCCCCTCCTGTCATTTTCCATATTGCAGCTCCACTGACTTCTCTAAAATTTGACCACATCCCTCCCTTGGCTAAAACCTTTTTCACATAGAAAGGTCATGGCCATGTAGCTCTGCCCACCTCTCCAGCTCTCACCACTCCTGCCTCACGACCCACCTTGATTCTTCCCTGGCCTGGACCCAAGCTCTCCTTTCACTCCATGCCTTGTCCTCACCAGTGTGTCTTCTTGATCTCTGCGCACAGTGACGCTCAGGCCTTCTCTGTGTTAACTCTCCCTCCTCCTAGGTTTCATCTCTTGTTCTGTGTTTCTGCTGCACTCTGAAATTCCTTTTGCTGTGCTGGGATCTTACGTTTTAATCTGCTGTTTCTCCTCCATAAACTGAAGATGTCAGGAGGAAGGAGTGGCTGTGCAACTTCAGCTCTGAGGACAGTACTTGACACAGAGTGTTGTTCAAGATAGACTTTTATTGCTGAAAGAACGAAAGCATAGACGGTAATGGCTAGAATTGTCAGACTGCTAAAATCAAAGAATGAATGGGGAGAGGAGGAGGATCTTGAAGAATAGCTACACCCAGGGCTTGAAAGAGAAAGAAACCCTAGAGGAAAGCACCTTTTGAGAAGCTGAAACCAGCACAACTCCAAGTAACTGATTCCCAGGGAGGACTAGACAGGGCTGTGACCCTTGGCAGGGCTGTCCCTACTGGCAGTGCTGGGCTTCCCACACAAGGAATATTGTCCCTCCTCCCTCCCAGATAGGCCATTTTGGGTTGGAGCCTTGCCCAAGTGTCCTTGATTAGGAAGACCAGACCAGCTGTCCCCTTCCCATTTGGACAATCCAAGGGAAGGAGTAGCAGACATCTGGGAGGAGCGGACAGTTGGGAGTTTCCTGGGAGCAGATGAATGTCATTAGGGCTGCTCACAAGTCTCCTTGCTTGTGGATCTGAGAAGGGATGCTCTTCTCCTGAACAGTCCCTGCCTCTGAGTCTCTGATCCTAGAGGCAATGACCATCTGCACTGTATGAGGAACCTCTGAGCAGCCAATTCGAGCCCTTGTCTATGAGACAATTAATTTTTAATGGGCTTTATTGCATGGTGGATAAATCAGTTAGGGAGAGACAAGCTGGCAATGCCTAATGAATATTGATTGGGCCATTTGAAAGGGAAGCTGTGTCAAAAGGGGACAGTTACCCAGCAGAGTCAAGATCAGAGATGCCCATTGGCTGAGGGGACCATAACCACTCTTCCCCTAGTGGCTGAGAACTTTTTCCAGATTGTTGGTCACTGATGGTAGAAGTTTCACCACTTTCAGTTGAAGAGCCAAAGTATTTACACACTTCTGAAACAGGATAAGTAATCTACTTTTAATATCCAGTTCTTTAGTATAAGGCAGCTTTGTAGTTATTCCCCCCCCCCAGCCCCCTTCGCTTCTCGGCCTTTTGGCTAAGATCAAGTGTAGTTATTTCCCAAAGAATATGAGAGAGAAGAGGAGGATTGAGACAGAGATCCTGGGCATTTTCCTCAGGTTGGTTGTGTCTGGGGATTCTAAAGACAGCATCTCAAACACAGATATACACTTTGGGGAGAATGTGTTATAATGTTACACGTAGGAGTCAGGGAAAGTCTCGGAATCATATTGTACATTTTGCGATGACTAATTTTACTTAAAGATTTGATGAAAATGTTACTTACTAAAAATATTTTCATGAGGGATAATGCAGAATTGGCATTTGTAAAGGAAGATCTTCTTGTGTTCCCTCTCTCCTTTTATTCTGCTGCAAGGGAGACCTCATATTCAGTGTTGGAGAGAGAACTGGTTTTAGGGTGCAAGAGGTCTGGGTGCAAGTTTTGATTGAAAACCTAATAGGAATAATGACTAGTGAAAAAATCATTCATTACCCTATTAAAGAGTATAGAACATATTTAAACAAGATAGTTCAATAACCTCCAAGAAAACTTCTAAATCTAATATGCCATAATTATTTAACCATTGAGAGGATTTATTATGTTTAATATGGCTTTGGGTTGTAACTTATTTTCTGCATGGGCCATGTTTCTAAATATGTATACTCCCTCTCCTTAGAAAGTGTTAAGCCTTCTCAGTGATGGGGTCCTAATGCAAACCTTGTGAGAAAGGCCTCTTGGAGTAACACTTTCAAGGCCAGTCTGTGACATGCTTATTTCATCATTAACAGTCTCATATCCTAACACATTGTGTGCTCAGGATATGTGGGAGAGGAGAGCACCAGGTGATCAGGAAAGGCCAAGCAGGTGCAGCCTTGGGCACAGTGGTGGAGTAGTAGGTATTTTAAGGTCTCTTCTTTCACCTGACTTTTTACTTGTTTCACATGGAGTTTGCCTTCTCTAGTTCAAGATTCTTTTAATACTATTAGATGAATGATATTCCTCACAAACCAAGATTTGGTAATGCAGTCCTAGGGAAATAATTTTATCCATAATTCACACTCTGGGGCCCAGGCTTATATACTCCCCTCAATGCAAAACCCAATTGGAGCTGTCATTCTAACCAGGTAGAGCATGTCAGAATACTATGGTAGGGGGAGGCGTTTCCTTTCTTATCCTAGTGACATGCCATTATTTGCAGAGAAGGTATAATCTCTCAAACCAGAAGAGTGGTTATTTTCAGGGGAAATTAGAGACAACCTATTTGAGATGGTTAATTGTACGTACCAATTTCCCTGGACCCTAAAATGTACCGATTTTGCCCAAACATGATTTCTTGACGTGTCAGTGAAGGTATTTCTGGATGAGACCAACATTTGTGTTTTTACACTAAGCAAAGCAGATTTCCCTTTCCAATGTGGGTGGACTTAATTTAAACCATTGATGATCTGAACAAGGGAAGAAGGGCAATTTGCTTTCTTTGCTGAATTGCTTGAGCTGGGATACTGGTCCTCTACTCCTGGGTGAAACTTACACCATCAGTGCTTTTGTTCTCAGAACTTTGAGCTTGTATTTGAACTGCATCACTAGGGTGTCTAGCCTGTATTTTTCAAACCACCAGACTTTTTGGCTTCCATAATATATAAGCCAATGACTCTATCTATCTATCTATCTATCTATCTATCTATCTATCTATCTATCATCTATATCTATCTATCTATCTATCTATCTATCTATCTATCTATCTATCTATCATCAACCATCCACTTACTCATCTATCTTCATAATCTCTTATTGGTTCTGTTTCTCTGGAGAACACTGACTAATACACCATTGGATAGGGGAGTCAGCTGGAAAACTGGCAAGAGCTCTTCTTGCATTTCAAGTCACATTGCTGCTGTGAAATTTCTATGAACAAATTCATTTCTCTTGAATTTATGGGCCTAAGGAATGATAGCTGGCGTTAGAAGCAGTTTTAGGGGATTATCTAGGCTAATCTTATGAATGTAGAAACAGGTCCAGAGGGGTTAAGTCTTGCCAAGATTTTAAAGCTAGTTAGTGACAGAACCAAGTATATTATGTACGTTATAACACCTGTGCCTGATTGTAGGCTCCTGGAGTTATGTATCACATGTTCTCTTGTATCCTACAACTTGCAGCATAGTTGCAAGCATACAGTGAATGCCCATGAAAATTAAGCCAAGCTGTATCAGGGAGTCTCAAACTTAAGTAGGCGCCAGAATCCCCTTGATTAACACACAGGTTGCTGGGCCCTGCCTTCAGAGTTTCTAGTCCATTTGGACCAGTGGTGCAGATGTTACAGAGATAAGCACCAAAACTGCAACCCAAAACCCATTTATATATGGCCAAGTGCCAAAACTTCAATTAGACCTACATACTGAAGTTTTAGTTTTAACAAAATTCATACATTAACATATTTTGTCTTAAAAAAACATAACATGCATGTCATAGGTTCACCAGCACTGATCTAGACCCTGAGAATCTGCATTTCAAATAAGACCCCAGGTAGTGCTCAGGCTGCTGATCCATGAACCGCACTTTGAGAACCACTGAGTTAGGTATTTTAAGGACCTATCCATTTCTCATATAATTTAAAGCACACCATTCCCAGGAAGCCTTCTTTATTAGACATTAAGTGGCTACGTGAGAAATCCCAGACTTAAAAGATACTATTTTAAAAGTATTTAAAGTGAATAATTACCTTCAGGGTGGTCTAGGTAGAAAGATTAAATAAATTAAGTTGAGTCAATAGGAGTTTAAGCATCATTTGTTAAAGCAGTACTATTAGTTTTTCTTTTCCTAGTGGAAATTCTCTTCTTGTCACATAATCCTAATTAATTATTGTATAAAGACCTGAAAACTTAAATGCACAAGGGAGTAATAATCTTATGTTTCATTAACCAGCAGCTTTGAAAGCCAGAACCAAGTGTGTAGAAAGAGCAGGAACAAGTGTGCAGAACGAGTCCCTTCCCAGTGGCCTGAGGTCCACCCCGTGCTTCCTTTTGTCACTATGTGTGTTAATGTGAATGCAAATTTGCGTTCTTAAATCTATTGTCTCTGCTCAACATAATCTTATTGGAGTTAGACAATCAATAAGAATTTCAGGAGTATTTATCATTGATTTTGCAATATGCTTTGTAATTACTGAATCAATGTAAAATTCTCAACTCATTAGGAGATTAGTTTTTTTAATCATTTATATTAATGTGTTTAACCAAAGGCATTGGAGCTTCTTCTTTTTTTAATCACTGATTTAATCTCCTACATTAAAAATGAACAAATGTGATGGACTAAAATTTCATGCTATTTATTTTTCAAAGAGCACTTACCCTATATCTTGCCTTTGATTGGACCCCCAGATTTGTTGCATTGTAGAGTTTCAACCATGATATGGAACCAAATGGGAGTGTTCATTCTAGTGATCTGACACAAAAATGGGAAGGGATTAACCTTATCAATAATAGCTGTGTTTTACCAGTTTAATATTGGCAGTTTTGAATTTTATATCTCACTAGTTTATTTCTAATGGCTTCTCACTGAAACAGATTAGCACTTGGTCAATTAAGAGAAGTGTACAAGTAGGTACTGAATATAAACTTGGGACATAAAAGAAGAGCCTGTTTTTTCCTTATTAAACTTCTGACACCAAATGTACAAATTTTATATACCAAGCAATTCAATTCCCTATGAACACCAACTGGTTGACAACCAAAATTTAATTAAATTCTGTCAACCTCACAGTCAAATTCAACAGAAGTCTGAGTTCTCTGAGCACCCAATTATTTGCAACTGGCCTCTGAAATAAGGGAGGTTTTGAATTGATCTCTGTGGAGTTAGAGTCTTGAAGTTCAGTTCTGTGATGCTTAGAATATGGGTTTTTTTGTTTGTTTTGTTTTGTCTTTTGTTTTCCTGTGGATCAGGATTGCATCTTCTTGGTATGGATGATAATAATAATGATCCCTTCCATTCTACTGAGTTTAAGAGTTTTCACAAGGTCAGTAAATACATGCCCTATTTTATGTTCACATTAGCCCTGTGAGATGGGTCAATGCCCACAGTCCATTTTACAGACAAAGACTAGTGAAGCTTATAGAAGTTAAGTGGATTGCTAGGAGTGAGTAAACAATTGCAAACCTATTTCCCTTCCCAGTGCATGGTTCTGCCTTCCAGAAGAGAGCGATCAAACACATAGTCAAGACACAGGTTTGATATCCACTCTGTCTTCACTTCTTTGGGGGACATAGTTCACCTTTACTGAGTCTCAATCTTATCATAGGGAAGCAAAGGTGCAATTTTTGGTCTTTTGTCTGTGAATGACTTATGGATCAAAAGATGAATAGATAGAAAGTGGTTTTCTCACTTTGGCCTCTAGTCCATTTGTAGCCTAGGATTACAATGACCATTGGCGTTTGGGAGTGGCCACCTGGTTTGTGGGAGATGCTGTGAATGTGTGAGAAGTGATGGAGAAAGTGAGGGTTTTTGTGTTGCCCTGGACGAAGCCTTGATGCTATTTGTAGCTGGATCCAGCTGCTTTGCCTTTGGGAGTCTTCCTCCCATTCTAATGGGCTTGCCTATTGCTCTCAATGACCCATGTGTTTTTCTGGGGCCATTATTAGGCTTTGAAATGCCACCTTAGCATCTCTGGGCTGGATTCTATCCCAACATTTGCCTTGGTTAGGTGAATAAAGGGACATTCAGCCAGAGGAACACATGACTAACTAGGTGTTAACATGTTATCCTTTCCAACTAGGTAGCATGGATAAAACTTAAGCATAGAAGGATTGAAATTATGAACATTTAGTTGTTGTATTTTAGTCCCCTGATTGAGGGTGCACATCAGATGACTGTTGGACCCTGCTGCTCCACTGCAAAGAGAAGCACATTGGCTGCCACTTTAGGATTCCTGTTAATAAATCAGAGTTCTCTGCCACCAGCTGTTTGGCATATTGTTCTTGTACCAGTAATGCACTTGCCAAATTGTCAGTGTGCTGGGCTGGGGGCAATACTGGGGCTTTTGTAATTAACTCCCTCAGTCTAACTTACCCTGGAGTTCACTCAGAGAAACTTGGCTTAAGGTGGCCCCTACACCAGGGTGGGGGGCTACAGGCCTGGCCACCCTCACCAGGGAGGATGGATTAATAGGGAAGGGTGGTTGACAGGTGAGAGAGCCGCTGCTTTCAAGGATGGCAGTGAGAGATGGTGCAAATTTTCTGCCTTTAAATGGGCATCAGTGGAATGTAAGGTGTAATGATGTTTTGGAAACTTTCAACTCTTTTTTCTATGCTACTCAGTTCATTTTGCCCCACAATAGCTTTCTGGATTATTAAAAAGGTAACATAAATAGGAACAAAAGGTGGTTTGATGTCACCATTACAAAGAATTCCACATTTGCCACATATGATTTCAGAGCTCCAATTCACCTGCACGCCTATTTCATGTTTTCTTATCAAGGTTTTCTCATTATTTTATTCTTTTTCTTGAGACCAGAGACTGGCCCAGGAGATGGTTGAGGTCCATGCCTCTTCACTCAGCCCTGTGCTGCCGCTCTTACTGGGGATACTTGAAGGCAGCACTAGCATTGTTGGCGTTAGGCACAGAGGGATAGCAAGAAAACCTCCTGGAGAGTCACAAGCCCTGTATGATTCTGTGATTTATGATGGCTGGTGGCAGTGCTGAGGGTCTGACTGGCTGGCATCTTTCCTTCCTGGCAAGCTTTTGATTTAGGATTACATTTGGCTGTGAGGTCACAGCAGGTGTTGGGTGACAGACCATTGCTTTCACTTTCTAGGCTATGAGTGTCAACAGAGAGAGAAAGAGATTCTAGTCCAATATTCCCATTATTGGAGAGGAAAAGGAGGCCTTGGGGCAGACGGTGACTTTCCTTCCCTTTTCTAAGGCTGGTACTGCCTTTTGGATTGTAGCTATTATAGAGTTCAGTTCAAGATCACAAAGAAAAGCCCAAGGCTCGCATTAAAGAGTCAGGTGTATTATTTAAGTAACAGCAAGTAAACATAGATTTTTGGCCTATGGCAAGCACAATTTCATATGGTTCAACCAGACTTTCCAAGAAGACAAGCAATAAAAAATTAGAATTCCAAAGAATATTGAAAAGCTACCATAAAGCATTTATTATCTAGAAAATTTCTTAGTTTAAGGGAAATGGCAAAGTTGTGCTTAATTTGTACTCCAATATGCTAAAATCGCTTATGATGGTATCTGACACAAGTAGGAATTCCATGTCTTGAACAAATGAATGGTTCATTTCTGGTTAGCTGTTGACTCAGGATTGCATTTGGCTGTCTGTGGCAGAACCTGACCTTAGTAACTTAAAGATTTGGGCTTTAATTTTCTCCCATGAAAAATAGAGCCGGAACATATTGTCCAGGGCTATTCAATCAAATTACCAAGGGTCAGGCTATTTCTTCTCACTGTCATCTTTGACATGTGGCCTTTGTGCCCATAAGGCATTCACCTCAAGAGATCAGGTCCAAGTGCTACAGAGAGGTTTTTATAAATGACAAAAGGCACTGTGTATTGAGAGAGTCTTCAGTTTCTTTGATCGGAAAAGTGATAGGTTTCCTGGGTGCCTCATTCGCTACTCATCTGCTTACAACTCATTGGCCAGAAATGAGTCACATGACCACTTACAGCAGCAAGGGAGTCTGAAACTGGGTTTGTTGGTCATAACCACTTCCCCTTAAAATTTTCCCCCTCAGTTGTTTTAAAGTGCAAAATTATTATTTGACTAGATACAAGTAGAAGCTCAAATTTGGAAGTCTCTGAGTGCAGGTTATATTTTTATGCATGCGTTTGTGTTATCCCTCCTGAAAATATCATGAAATGACATGAGCTGGCCATGAACTACAGCTGTAAAGGGGGACAAAGCAGATTCAAAATCTGTCCTTAAGGATCTCAAACATGTACATGCAGGACAGGGAGGTCCACTGAGCAAAAAAGGAAGGGAGATTCAGGCAGATGGCAAGATCAGAACATATAAGAGGAAGCAAAGAATCTGAGGATATGAAAAAAACCTGTGAAGCAGGGGTAGCATATCAAAGAGCATAATGGTAGAGCTTTATGCAACCTAGAAATGAAGCATCTTGTCCCACAGATGTAGGTTGGCAAAACCAACCCATGGCACACACTGTGGGCATCAGCAAGGGATAGGTACATAGAATGACATCTGAATTAATGTGAAATATTTAAATCTTTCTTGAAATTTATGATCTTAAATGTAATGTCGTTTTCTGTACATTTGAAGCTGGAAGGGCTGTGAAAGGTCTGGACTAGAGATTTTATTTTATATATGAGTAAACTGAGGCTGGGAGAACCCAAGTTACTTGGTGAAACATCTTCCCAGTTAATTCTAACATTTGGAAAAGAGTCCCAGTCTTCTGACTTCTGACCTTTTCCTCCTCAGAAACATTCTATGTTTGTAAGTACTTCACTTTGTTGGCTGACTTGACCCTGATGGCGTTCCAGTAAAGTAGGTCCAGTAGGATCATTGGTCCTGATTTTACACACAGGAAAGTCAAGATGGAGAAAGAGGAGGACCATTGAGTTGGGCATATCCTACTCTTATTCCAACAACTGGCATGTGTGATTGACAGAACACAATGGTTTAGATGGACTGTCTCTTTGGAAGTGAGATGTAGCCCAAATGCCACTGCCTTGGGCCACCTCCTCTTGTGGGTACTAACAAGAGAGAATGGAAGGTTTTTGTTTTATGGTGGGTGTGATCATGTCAACCAAGACTTAAGCCCTTGGAAGATGAGGAGGGGTTGCTGCGTGTTCTAATTGTACCTGACACTCTTGATTATTTGTGATGGTCTTGTCATGCTTGGTCACCTTTGGTGAGGGGGTGGCTCTGGGAGTGGGAAAAAGCCATTAGAGACCTAATAGGCCACAGAGCAGTGGGAGGTGATGGACTGGCCACCAGATGACCTCAGCACAAACATCTATCCTATCAATTGACCTTTTGGAGAGAGAAATGGGTGCCTAGTTGTTGCTAGACTGGTAAGGCTGGGTTGTAATGAGAGTGACTCCTAATCAAGACAGATTCTGTTCAGGCCTCACCTCCCCTGCTCCATTTTGGAACCTGTGAGGATACTCTGTGAGGACTGTTTCACAAGGTGGCTGGGCAGTAGACTCTGGCCTGAAGAGCTTGATGTGTAATGGGCTTTTGAGGGAGACAGGTCAAGTTTGTTTTTCTTTAGCTTTTTTTCACAGCTGTCATTCTTGGACATTCTTATACTCTACTTCCTTGTCCTGGGACTCTCTAGGGTCTGACCACCCTGGGCAATGGGGTGGTAGTAAAATACTCCCTCCCTACTTTCCCCCAGATGCCTGCTGCTCTCATTTCATTGAGAGACATTCCCAACTTGCCTCTAGCAAGCCACTAAGGCTGCTCATGACTCTCCCAGGGCCACTAATCTCATCTGAAAAGGGGATGAGGTCTTACCTTGTGGTTTTATAAAATTACTTCAGGAAAAATCTTAATTCTTTTTGTTAGATGAAAATCTAAAAAAAAAATTAAACATCAGTGGATTGTCCATCTGTGAGGAATTTCTTCATACTAAGAAAGACCTCACAATTTCAGGGCACCATTTACTTTTGAGTTGAAAATATAATTAATATAAAATGATAATATCTTAATGAGAAAAAACTGGAGGCTACTCAAAAGTACAGATCTTGAGTAAAGATATCTAGGATACTTGGAATCAGAATATCAGGAAGTATCTGAGCACTTTCCAGCCTGTCAAGTGATACTGTAAAACTAGTGGGCATGAACATAGATGTAAATACTCAAGCAAGGGCTTCCAGCCTCATCATGGATTATGAACAAAGGACAATAAACCCCTCTTCTACTTTCCACTCATACCAAGGTAGAGTTACATTCTGTTATTGAGACAGGTTGAGAGGAGAAACTTCAAGAAGAGTTGTTTCTTAAGAGGAGAAATCATTATGTCCTAGCCTCCTTCTGCAGAGGTGGGGCAGGGAGAAAGATCTTCTCCTTGACAGTCCCTGGAAATGGAAGATATCTCTCTGTTTGAAATAATAAATGAGATGATAAGGTGCTGGGGATTTAGCTCAGTAGCTTAAGTACCTGCCTGCAAGTGTGAGGTTGTGAGTTCCATTCCTAGTACAAAAAAAAAAAAAAAAAAAGGGATAGATAGAAAAACTTCAACTGCCTTAGTTAGTTCACAGTATAACAGAATACCAAAGACTAAATAGCTTAAATAATGATCATTTATTTCTTTTTTACACTTCTGGGCACTGGAACCTCCAAGAATGAGGCAATGGTGGATCTACTTTCTATTGAGGGTTTTCTGATTGGTTTTCAGATGGCTTCCTTCTTGTTGTATCTGAGGAAGGAGAAAAACTTTCTCTACCCTTTGTATGTCTCTTCTTACAAAGGCACTACTCCTTTTTGTAAGGGCTCTACCTTCACAACCTAATGACCTCCCAAATTCCTCAGTATAATGCCTTATTATACTATCACTTTGGGAATTACACTTTAATACATGATTTTTAGGAGTAACAAAAAATTCAGACCATAATGCAAGCCTAGTATAAAGGAGCAGCATGATAATAATGATGACCTTTCTGAAATGCTTTAGATAGACATGGACTGAATACTTTCAAAGAATTATCTTACTGAATCTTTAGGATTTGTCTTAGTTACTTCTATTATTACTGAGACAAAATGACCAACACCCACAGTTTAAGGGAGGAAAGGTTTATTTAGCTTACAGTTTGTAGAGGTTTCAGTTCATAATTGGCTGGCTCAAGGAAGGGTGGCACATGGCAGAGAGGCAACAGTTAATTTCAGACAGAAGGTACCAAAGCAACAAGGGATCTTAACAGTGTCTTTCTATACCTTTTGTCTTATCCAGACTATTTAGGTCAGGTAGCACTTACACCCTTAATTCTAGTGCCCTTAAGCCTAGCATTGCACCATTAATCAATCCCAGTATCACACACTCTAGATTCAGCCACCTCTAAAAAAGCCCCAACTATGACTGCATGAGGCTTTGGGGGAACACTCAGACACAAGCCATAACAGAACTGCACCAGGTAGACACCATTCATTACTTCTGTTTTTCAAAAGAGAAAAGTGAAGTATAAAGAAATAAAGCAGTTTGCCCTAGTTTACATGCAGGGCATACAGAGGCACACGTGGGGGTTCAGTGTTTCTTCACTTCATTGTAATAGACAAGGAGATGGGTGTTGGGGCCTTTGGTCTGGAATCTCCAGCTATTATGTGCCAAATTTCCTTTTATTCCTTTACTCTACCTCTCAGATTCTTCATCTATACAGTGATGAAGTTGAACATACATTCTTTCAGTGAACTAATTCTATTGATGTGTAAGAGATGAAATGTGGAGTCTTCCTCAGTTGGCCTGGGAATTCTTCTCTTTGCAGACTTCTTAGACCCATAGTCACTGCAAGTTCCATTTCTTTTATTCCTGCTGTATGAAGTTGCTGCTGGACTGCTGAGGTCCCACAAGCATGGGGGGAGCCTTGAAAGGCAGGATTCTTGGTTCATCTCTGTAAATATGTATTTAGGGAGCTTTAATAACGCATATTATTGACTACACAGGCCCATAGAGCTATTTGTGTGTAAATCCATATTTAGTGCCCCATTGATCCATATCAGGCAGCCAAAACCATATTAATTTGAATGTGAAGATTAAAAACATTTTGTAAAAGTTATTTCAGAGTATAAAAGAGTCGATGTTCAATTTCTAACAGCCTAATGTGCTTCACTTTCTTTTAGATATCTCCTTTTAGCTGACCTAGTCAATTTCTCTTCCAACTAGCTTCTCCCTCAGTTTCTTCCACAGCAGCAGTTTGTAGTGGATGCCTTAGCCAGGTATCTATCTGCTCCAGCAGTACCAAAGCACTGTCTTCCAGCAGCTGGGAGCGATGCTGGCTGATGGCTCTTGGTCGAGACCCTCTTCAGAATTTATCCCCAAATGAAAGAGACCTTCCCTACCTTATTCTAGGTCACACCTACTCCTAGGAGAATTGATGGGTATGTTGGGGGAGGAAGGTGAAGGGCTTTCCTGGGGTCATAGCTCTCTACCTGAATGACAGAGGCTGTTAACGCAGTGTGCTCCACAGTTCAGCTTTCTGCCCTGTCTGTGAGGCTGTCCCTTCTGGCTCCTTGAGGTGTGTTTCTGTCCACAGATCTTTATCTCTGAGTTTGTTTTTTCAGGAGAACATGAACCAACATGCCTCTCAAACCTGGGAACCATCCCTGATGTTCTCCTTACCCTTTTCTACTATTAAAAAAATTCCTTACCTGAATCATAAAGAAATAGAAAACCTGAACAGATCAATAACAAACAAGGAGATTGAACCAGTAATAAAAACAGCTCCCAACAAAGAAATGCCCAAGATCTGATGGTTTCCCTAGTGATTTTGACCTAACATTTAAATAACAAATACCCATCATTGTCAAACTCTTCCAAAACTTGAAGAGGAGAAAATACTTCTGGACTTACTTTGAGGCCACATTTTCTCTAACACCAAAGCCAAAGATGCACAAGAAAAGAAAAAAACAAGCCAATATTCCTGATCACAAAGTCATACCTATAGCCACACTCACTAGTGAAAAATTGAAACCTTGTTCCCTAAGATCAGAAACATGGCATGAATGTTCTCTTTCATTATATTTACTCCACATAGCGGTGGAAGTCCTAGCCAGACAACTAGGTACAAAAAAGAAAGAAAATGTATCTATATGATGAAGGAAAAAGTTATATTGTCTCCATTTGCAGGTGTCATGATATTATATATAGAAAATTCTAACAACCCCCGCCAGACTTGTTAGAACTTATAAATAAATTTGGTAAAATTGCAGGATACCAGATTAACACAGAAATCAGCAACATTTCTAAGAATGTTACTAAGAATTAGCTATTCAAAAAAAAAAAAAGAAATAGAGAAAAGAATCCCTTTTACAACAGCATCAAAAATGTATAAAATACTTAGAAATAAATTTATGTGAAAAACTAAAATATTCATTAAAGAAAGTGTACCAATAAGTGTAAAGATATTCTATGCTCATGAATTAAAAGAAATATTGTTAAAATGTCCATTCTGTGGCCCTGAATCAAGGCCAGCAGTTTGTTGTAGCTGCTGGTTTCAAACAGATGCCTAAAGAGAAGTCTTTCTAGGGTCTATTGGCCACATTAGAACTTTGGAAATATAATAGTCAATTCATTACAAAGAAATAGTTTATAGCCCAATCCCCCATCCCCAGAAAAAACCATGTCCTGAGGCTCCACCCCAGGCCCAGTGACTCTGAGAGTCCTGACCTGCCTGAGAATAAGCCATGAGGAGGCTCCTACACCAGTTGGGAGAGCATTGGTGAACCACTGTCAAGACGTATTAGCCCATTGTTGCATCCCAGACATTTCCTGCATGGGCTGCCAGTCCCTTGGTGCAGGGGATTGAACTAGGCACCTGGGTTCCTCTGAGCCCTGGATTCCTGGAGTGGTTCAATCCCCTGCACCAAGGGACTGGCAGCCCATGCAGGAAATGTCTGGGATGCAACAATGGGCTAATACGTCTTGAGAGGAATATGTCAAGACGAAGGAGGAAAATATAGTCTCAGATTTCCAGCCCAACCAGAAAAGTTCAGGAGACACAGGCATAGTAGTTACTAGAAATCACACATCTGAAATTTCAACTCAGCTCTTGTATTGCTTGGTTAGTTTTACATGCATATGTCTGATGGTCTGGGCAGTTATTTTTAAGATCACAAGATAGGGGCCAGTGTTTAGCTCAGCAACATAAGCGCCTGCCTGGCAAGTGTGAGGTCGGGAGTTCAATCCCCAGTACAAAATAGATAAATAAATAAATTAAAATTAAAATTAAAAAAAATTATGGTAGCCATTGTTAATTTCCTATGATCTTGTTTTGAACTCTTGTATCATTTTCATTGTTTTGTTTGGTTTGGTTTTATTATATCTGATGATCTAGACAGCTACTTTGAAGATAACAAGATGTGTTATTGTAGCCATTGTTGACTTCTTGTTATCTTGTTTTGAAATCTGTATTGCTTTTATTGCTTTGTTTTGTTTGTCTTGATTTTATTTTTGTTTGGTTTGGTCTTAATATCTTTAAAAAAATATCCATACTGCCTGAGGCAATCTATGGATTCAAAGAAATGTCATCAAAATTTTAATGCTATTTTTCACAAAAGTAGAAAAAATCCTAAAATTCATAGAGAACTGCAGTTATCCCTAGATCATCAAAGTAATTTTGACCAAAGACAACAAAGTTGGAAGCATCACACTACTTGATCTTAAAATCTACTACAAAGCTATAGCAATCAGAACAGCATGATTTTGGCATTAAAAAAAAACAACCCACACATAGACCAATGGAATAGAATAGAAAGAACAAATAAATCCATTCAATTATGGTCAACTGATTTTCAACAAAGTTTCCAAGAACATGCTATGAGAAAAGGACAGTCTTTTCAGTAAATAGTGTTGGGAAAATTGGATATCCACATGCAAAAGAATGAAACTGATCTTTATCGCATACTATATTAAAAAATCAACCCAAAATGGATTAAAGCTTTACATGTAAGATTCAAAATTATAAAACTACTAGGGAAACATCAGGAAAAGTTTTTGTACTTTTGGATATGGACCCTTATAAACACAGGCTACAAAAGCACAAGTAGACCGGATAAGTGAGATTTCATTAACCAATAAAGCTCTGCACAACAAAGAAAGCAATCAGCAAAGTGAGGAGGCAACCTATAGAATAGGAAAAAATATTTGCAAACTGTACATCTGATGGGTGTTAGTGTCCAAAATATAAGGAACACAAACACTTCAATCACAAATAAACAAATGACATGAATCAAACATAAGCAATGGGCAATATATAAAGGGATAGCAGGTATAGTTCAGTGTAAAGCACTTGCCTAGCATTTATAAGGTTCTGGGTTTGATTCCCAGTACTGGAAAAGCATGAGCATAGGACCTGAATAGATATATCTTCAAAGAAGATATGTAATCAAGAAGTGTATAGAAAAATGTTCAACATCATAAATAATCAAGGAAATGCAAATTAAAACCACAGTGGGCTATCACTTCACACCTATTAGAATGGTTATTATCAAAAAGGGACAAGATAAAAAGTGTAGGTGGGGATATAGAAAAAAGCAAACCCTTCACCATTGGTGGGAATGTAAATTAGTATAGCTGTTATGGAAAACAGCATGGAAGTTACTCAAAAATTACAATAAACTACTAGATGATCCAAAAATTCTACTACTGGGTATATATCTGAAGGAAATGAAATCAGTACAGTGAAGAGCTATGTGTCCTCTATGTTTATTGAAGCACTATTTACAATGGCCAAGATAAGGAATCAAGCCAAGTGCGCTAAGACAGATATGTATCACATTTTTTTACATGCATACACACATGCGCACACACATAGGAATACAAAGACAGATACTGCATGATGTCACTTGTATGAGGAATCAAAACTGGCAGAAGCAGAGAGTAGCACGATGCTCACCAGGGGCTCGGAGGGTAGGGTGGGATCATATGAAGAGATGTTGGTTAAAGTGTACAAAGCTTCCGTTACAGAGGCTGAGTAAGTTTTGCAAGTCATTGTGTAATATGGTGACTATAATTAGTAGTAATGTATTTGAAAATTGTTTAAAAAGTACATCATAAATGTTCTCAGTAAATCTGTTACTTTCCCCTTTATTGGCTGGACAGAAGTCACAGGACCCCTGACAGGTGGTCTAACCTCCACTGGGAACCTGCAGTGACAGGAGGTCATAATCTCAGCCTCTTTTATGGATGAACTCATATTTTTTATGGAAATATTGTTATTTTTACCTTTAGCTTCCCCTGGGCCTAATTCTGTCTATGGGGCCTGGCACAGTCTGTTCAATTCACTGGCAAGGCAGTGCTGGTGGGAGGGGAAGAAGCTGGGGATGGGCCAGGCCACAGTGGGTCGGACTGATGACACTTGAGGGCCAGTGTGTGTACAAAAAGGATATATACTCTGAGTAGCTAGAGAGACAAAACTAACCTTGTCTCCAAGAAAAGGAGGAGCTCTACTCTGGGTTTCTGGTAAGGCATAGCAGCACAGAATTGTAGACAGTGCTAAGATTTAGAGTCAGACAAGTGACATCTAGATTCAGGGAGGTTTATCCATGTTAAAGTGACCTTGGCAGTGATTGGTGGTAATAATAATAACATAGTATAATAAATACTTACTATTTGGTGAGCGTCCTGCTGAAACCTTGTCCTAATCTTCTTTGAGAAGTATTGATTTCACTTGGGAACTTGTTGAAATTAGCCTCTCTTGCTCTATCTGGGATCTGCTGTATCAGAAACTGCATTTAAACAGTACTCCAAAGTGATTCATATAGAGAAGAATTGGTGCGAAGATTCTAGGTATAGGGCAGCAAGGCCTACTACCCCTATTACAGCAAGTGATTCTACATGGAGAGGATTTGCTCAGATCAGGGTAGTCCAGGAACAGAGGTCCAAGAAGGCATGATTTACTCCTTGGTGGTTCTGCAAATGTTTAATGCAGTTTCCAGGCTACCCCACAGCTGTTACCCCAAATGTCAACTCCAGGTTAATGCCTTCATCTCTTCCTCTGTAATCTTTACAACTGTCCTCATCCTGGTTACTCTCCTCTGGGGAGCACATCGATGTCTCTCTTCAAATGTAGAATGTATGAATAATGAAACCCAAGTCTACAATTAATTATCCTGTTAGCCATATTATCCTCTTCATGCCAATCAAATCCAAAGATCATCCTATGTGCATGAAATTGCTATTTAACCAGGGCTTCTGCCCTTTATGTGGACAGTAAATAAGTATTTTTTGTAGTTTTTAATTGCCATTTGGTTAGTTGTTTATATACCACTTTTGGTATTCCAATTATATCATTTAATATATCCATCCTTTCTGATTGATAGGATAGTCTAAAAGGACAGGATCAAGAGAGGAATTTTGTGACCTCACACCATATCCAGATACACATTCTAGGTACTCAGGCCAGATAAATACTCTTCCTGGGCCACTGGTTCCCTGAGCCAAGGGATCAGCAGCACAGGGCTGCCCAGGCCACACCTGCCCAGGCTTACAAAGACAATTCTTTATGAATCAGTCAGGGCTCTATCCCATTGTGGGAACAGATGAGCCTAGCTGCCTAACTTCTTACTGTTGAGCCTTGATAAATTCTTATCTTCACTACTTTGTTCAGTGTGAATAACTCACTTTAAAAAACATAGTTTTAATTTTTTGTAGTTTCAGGTTTACAGAGCAGATGGTTGGAAAGATAGTACAGAGAGGCCTTGTCTATCACAAACCTAGCTTCCTCTGTTAACATTTTACAATATGTGCATTTGTCACAACTAAGTAACCAACATTAATATTACAAAATACATTAATATTAACTAATCTTAGTGGCTCCTTAGGATTTCTAAATTTACCCTTACAATTCTCTTTGTGTTCCAAAATCTCAACAAGGACACTGCCTTATACTTAGTCATTACCTCTTAGGTTTCTCTGGTCTGTGATAGTTTCTCAGAATTTCTTTTATTCTGCTGACTATGACAGTTTAAATGAGTACTAGTTGGAGATTTTGTACAGTGACACTCAATTTGAACCTAGCTAATTTTTGTCTCCAAATTAGACTAGATTTCTGGGTTTCTGTGTGGGGAGACCACAAAGTGGAGTTCTTTGCTCATCACATCGTACCAGGGGCACATGCCACCAACTTGCCTTAGCACTAATGATACTGACCTTAAGCACCTGGATGAGGCAGTGTTTACCAGGTTCTTCCCACACACATCACAGTTAACATACTCTACAACTTTGTGCTTTCCAGAATCTCTTCTTTCTCTGTGCCTGAAAAGTGGGATGGTTTGAGTGTGTTTGGTTGTCTAACACCTGTGTCACTCACCATTGATCCTTTAAAGAGTTGATCAATCATTTTCCGATTACATTTGCAAAACTTCAGAATTCAGGGATGCAATCAATTTCAGGCAGGATGCATCCATACCTTTCATTTGTTTATCTATTCAATGTATATTAAATATCATTTCTGTTCCAAGATCTCCCCTAGGTTCTGGAAGAAGATTAAAAAAAAAAAACAAAAAAAAAAAAAACAAAACACAGGCCATGGTTTTTCCCCTATTAGGCCAGCTATAGGAAAAATCTTTGTAGCCCGTTTGCTGGTAATGCAGATGGTCGTTAGGGGTTAAAAATATCTGAAAAACTAGGTCTGGGGTGGAGTTTGGGTGGCAAGAAAGGTCTTATGGAATTGGTGCTATATAAAAGGATTTACCCATAGCCTTTGTCTGGCTCTCCTTGACATTTAAGGACATTTAAATTTTGTTTCTGGCTAACTTGCTTCAACCCCTCTGTGTGACTATGCATGCACGCATTATGTAAAAATGTCTGAGATCCAAGATGGGACAAGCTTTAGACTAGACTTTAGACTAGAGGGACACTGGGTAACAGCCACATCAACCTTTGCATCAGGCTGGCCCTGAGGAATGTCTCCCCAGCTAAGGAGAATGGAAAGAAGATAAGGGAGCTTCCACCCAGCCCCCAGGGTAATTCAGGCTCAGCAGTGAACATTACATATGGCCCACAGGCTATAAACCACCCTAACAGGCATAATGGCTTTCGTGCCTCCACCTGAAGGGGCTCATTGCAATCAGGTAACAGCTCTTGCAGATGCCTCTAGCTTTAACTATGAGAACACTCACTTTATAGCAGCTCTTGAATGATCTACATCCTGCTCCTGTCAATGGCAATTTCAGCAGTGATTCGGCTTATGTCTTTTGTGCAAGTGTCTACACACAACACTGAAAATCTTTCACACTGAAAGAATGGGAAGGGAAGTATGTCACAGCTGCAGAGCTGTAGATGGGAGATCTGAGCTAGCTGTTGTTAAGAGCTAGTCCTTAGTAGTTCATAGTGGTCAGAGGGACAAGATTAACTTTCATTCTGCATTCATTCATTCATTCATTCATTCATCCATTCATCTATTCTTCCATCCATCCATTCTTTCACTCATTCATTTACAAACTCTTAGTGACCCCTCTGCTTAGTGACTTTACTAGGAATGTAAAGAAAAAAGGGCATTGACCTTTCTTTCATAGGTGAGAAGAAGGCAGATACAGTGGCTACTTGGAGAGTGAGTGACAGCTGTTAAATACACACAGGTGTATTTGCACATTTACTCCACAAAAATCTACATGGAAAATGCTATAAAGTGGGTTTTTCTTTCCTTTTAAGCCTTTGAACAGTTTACTGTCATGCAACTGTGAGGTGGGCATAATTAACCCAGGAAGGTAATGGACTTCTTGGGGTTGATATTTGGACTGGTTCTGCCACCAAGCCAACAAGCAAGTTATTTAACCTTTCTATTTCCTCATTGAAATAGGGACAGTAATAACATTCAACTCTTAGGGTTACAGTGAGGATTAAGTGAGGCTGGATGTAGGTGGTGTATGTTGGGCAAAATGAAAAGATGGGTCTGACTGGGATGGAGGTGCTTGGCAGGGAGGATGAACGCAATGCTAGAGAGAAAGGTATGATATAGCTGGACATAGGAGGGAGAGTCGCCAGGGAAAGCTTGAGGTAATGTTATCATGGGGGCTTTTTATAGGCTTAGGAGGTTGTACATGTTCATAGCCTTGAAGGGAATGATATTCTTACTTCATGTTCAAGTCCCCAGAAGCTGACTTTTATGAGGTCTATGAACCCTTGATACAGCATACAAATTTTGAGTGCATATTTATGCACATTTTGGGGGTGAGGGTCCATAACTCTCCCCGCAGAGTCATTAAATTAGAGAAACAGACCACAGACTACTTCTTGCTCATCTACATTTTGCTTGGTGTTTGGCCAGAAGTCTGGGGCAGTATTACTTGATAAGTTCATGGAATCAGACCTCTACTGCTGCAGATAAAGGCAGCTGATTGGATGGCACTGGAATTTATGTCTCAGTGAGAGTTCAGCTACCCAGATGAGCATACACTTTGGAGCCAAAGGACAGTGCTGTTCCACTAAGGGTATGCAGAGGAGCTAAACAAAAGAGCAACACCCTATTTAAAGTGATAGACATGAGGATAACAGAGTAGCCATCTGGCCATTGATTATGGAGTCCTGTGCACTCAGTCAATGCCAATGCAGAGCCAGAGCCAGCAGGGAGGGGAGAGGCAAGCTCTGAAGGCAAATGCATTTCTGGTTGACTTTGCCTCTAATCAAATGGTTTAATCAGAATCAGTAATTTGGATCAAAGTACACCCTAAACCTGAAGAACTCTCATGTTCTCTCTCCTTTTTATTTTTACTTAGCAATATTTTTCTGAGACAAAAGAGAGATCATCATCCAAGTGAGGGGCTGGGTAAGGTAATTAGATGTTATTTACCAAGAGGGCCATGGTGCAGGTAAGATCACCTCTTGCATCATGGGTGTACTCAGCAAGACCTTACCTCATTAACAGTGTCACTGTTTCTGTAGTTGGGAAGGGCTACCTCCGGAGTGGTGAGGAGGGATTCCCCTGTTTCACTAATCACCGATTACAGGAACTTTAAAAGTCAGTCATTTCCAACACAGCAGCACTCAGGGGGCCTGTATCTAATGCATACCACAGATTTTTCAATCAGTCAATAAGGGTGCACATATTGATCCCCTACTATGTGCAAGCCAGAGCCATGAAAAGTACATGTGAAGGATGACCCAGCTACCAGAAAGCTCTTTTGTGGTTGCTGAGTGATAGGCATAGCTTCTCTAATGGTACTGTGTCCTTGAATAGTCTGCAAACCTTGGCAGAATCCAGATGCTGATTCAGAAATCTGAGGAGGTGCTCATGAGTCTGTTCCTAACAAAAGTGAAGAAGGGCCACATTTTGAGTGGTCTGTGGAAAACTGTAGATTCCCCTGAATGAGGAGCTTAGAAGTGTGGGTTCTCAATAAAGCTCTAATATTAATCAGCTGTGTGATCTTCACCAACCCACCCTGAGCTCTAAATCATAGAACCAGGGCTCTCCTTGGCCAGGATGTGTACTGCACAGCTCCTCTAGTCACCACTGTCTTAGATGATAGGTAAATGGTTCCCTCTAGGACTGCTCAGGATATAACCTGCCCAAACACACCCAGAATTCCTGGAAGTGTTGGATGAGACAGTGGATCTCAACATGGAATTCACATGACCATCACAAGCTTCATTTAAAAATGCCCCAATACCTGACCACCCCCACTCATCAGTGATTTGACATAATCATTCACAAATGGGTCCTATGCATTGGCATTTATTTTTATAGCTCCCCAGAGATAGAATGCTTCTAAAGTTCCACTCTATGTCAATTTTCTGTGATTCCTCCTGCAACTCTTAGATTGTCTGAAGAATCCCTAGAATTTATAAAATTCTAGGAGAGAAGAAAAGGGTAAGATTAGAGCAAAATGAGGAGTCTGGGGTTTTCCTGGAGGAAGGTAATTGTTTTAAACAGAGATCCAGAGGGAGAAGCCATTCTAGGTGGAGTCACATGGGTATAGGTGCAGAAAAAGAAACCCACATTCCTGAGGCTTCTGATCATGTATGTCTCAGGGCTGGAGCTGGGCATAGTTCTGTGAAGAGAGACAAATGGATAATTTTCTCCACAGACTGATAATCACATATAATGCTAGTGCTTGCTTGGAAGGCAAGACTAGGGAGCTAGTGAAGCATATGACAGGCCCCTGATACAGACTCAGGGCTGAGGAAGAGGCAACAGAGCTAGAAAAGCAGACTGAAAAGGAAGAGATTCTTCCTGAAAGTTTTATATCCCAGGCCTGATGGAGGTCCCTGATTCAGCTCAGTGGAATTCTCAGAATAGCAGCTGGTTCTAACCAGAATAGGAGTTGGGATGCAGACAGGAAAGAATGAGGCAAAGAAAGATGAGATGCCTCCAGGATGCTTTGATTGCATCTGGTTAGAACTGGCGGCTTGACTCTGGTACTCACAGATCTTGGACTAGTGGGTATGGGGCATTAATGTGAGCCTGAGCAGATGGGCAGGCTTCTCTAGTCTAAAAGGTACTGCCTCCTGTATCTTTCCCATCAATCTACCTTTGCACTGACAGCTGTCTTCCTCTATCCTCATTGTCTACTGTCTTGGCCTGGAGACTGCAGAGTCATAGATAGGCCAGCAAGAGCAGGGACTGTGCATCCCCCCTCCTATCTTGCCTCAAGCTCGACTCCACCTAAATCCTGCTCTCCTTGGGCGTTTTTAACTAAAATGGATCCTACCAGCTTCTGAACGAAGGTGGCCTCCCAAATCCATCCCAGGCCTGTGATTGATGGCACTGCTGAGGCACAAGACAGAGAAGCCCTCTCTCTGGTTTTTGTATTAAGCTGGTTTATATCCCACAATATTGATTTTTTGTTGGCTTTTAAAATTTCTCTTCTCTGTTTCTGAGCCATTTCTATAAAAATGAAAGAGGAGGTGAGAGATGATGGCACCTGGGCTGACAAGCTTTGCTGACTTGTAGTATTAGCTGTTGTTTTCCATTAGGTCTTCCTGAGCTTGTCAAACATCTTTTCTGGGCAGAAATATATTTAAAACGTGGTATGAAAATGTCCCTGAAGGTCAACAGTAACAGCTTGGCATCAGGGTTAGTCACTGGATTTAATCTTCCATCCTTAGTGCTTGGGCTTCCTTCAAAGGGGCCACAAAGATTTTGATGGACTCCAGCTGTCCCTCCTTGATTGGCTTTTTCCTCTGCAAGCATGGTTTATTGGCAAAACTGTCAAGGTGTGTCTTTGGGCTTGGGAATTCTCAAACTCTCTGCTTTCTTTCCTTGACTCTCTTTCCCTCTCAAACACATTCCACTCCTGCCTGACCACTTCTCATCCCTCCTGCTCTCTGAGAAGCCACAATACTTAGGCTTAAATAATGTAGAATGGCTTAGCAGTCTAACTGCACATTCATTTATACCAGGACTTAAGGCTTATGGATGTTATCCTCTAAACAATGGAATTTCATACATCTGTTAGCTGAAAGAGGGTATATGGGAGCAAGGGTGAGAATGCAGCATTTACTGAAATCTGAGAGTCACCCCTCACCTCTGCTGTTACTGAGAATGCTTCACTTGCCTGTGTGCCTCACCTGGCTGTAGGGAATACTGAGCCAATCCAGAGAGTCTCACAAGCTGGACTATTCATTCATTCAACAAGTATTTGCATTGAATTAAAGACTTGCTTGCTGAAATATTATTGTATTAGCTTTACTTTTTCAAAGTCTACATTTCTTTGTACCTGTTATTCTCTTTTTTGTTTGTTTTGTATCTGTTATTCTTAATTCAACATAAAAGTATATAGACCTAGTACCAGTCCCCATGCTAATGCTGGAAATGCAAGAATGGGTATAAAAGAGGCAGTCCCTATTCTTATGGAGCTGCCCAGGCCTGAGACTTGGAAGACTTCCTTAATTCTGCTTCCTTTCCAATGTTTTCACATCAAGTTATATTGTCCTGTCTCCCTGCCACTGTCCTGGACACAATTCTAAGACAACTTAGAACAGTGTTTCTCCATAATACATATTTGTCTGCCTCACCCCTATCACATCCCTGAATTGTGTTTGAATGTGCAAATCTGATCCCCTTCATGCTCAGAGGCTCATGATAACTCCTAATTATCTGCAGAATAATCACAATGGCTTTGAATGGCACATAGTCTATTCGTGATTTTGTTACTGTTAATCTCCTAGAATTCAACCTTGCATTGGTCAGGATTCCCCAAAGAAAAAGAACCAATACAATATCCATCTGTCTGTAATCTGTCTGTCTGTCTGTCTGTCTACCTAAAAAAGATTTAGTATAATTATTTGATTTATACTATTATTAAAGGTGGTAGTGTCCAAAACTTATAGTGTAGGTTGGAGGTCAGCAGACTCAGGAAAATCAATGATGCAGATAAAACTTGAAGGCAATTTGTTGGAGAATTCCTTCTTGCTTAGGAAAGCTTGTCTTTAAAATTTTTTTATTTTATGGAAAAAAGGTAAAAAAATTTCATAGCAAAATAATAGGAGAATAACTATTGTTGATACATTACATGTTATTACCTTTAAAATAGTTGCTTGGGGTACAAATATGGGGATAAAAATTTCTCCAATTGATATTAGCATTACTTTTTAATGAAGTAGGAGACATTAATAGTATAACTGACTTGCAATATTTTCTGATTTCCCTACTGTCCTTTCCCCCGCTTACCTATCTTGTTTTCTTTTCCCTTTTGAACAATTTCTTCCCATTTCACAATACGTATTGTACATTTTAGACCTTATTTACTCTTTCATTTTCTCACACAAAGCAGACAAGGTGTTTACACATCTGAGTCTGATTTTTTTCACTTATGAGTATGGACTCAAGTTGCATCCATTTACCTATAAAAGTCTCAAATTGGGGAGAAGTCAAGATGGCCAATCAGTGAGCAACAAAATACAAAGCCTCCCGGGAGAAACAACTCATTTGCCAGAATAAAGCACCCTGGCGAGACCCAGACAGAGGAAGATGGATCCTCTTGACACAGGAAGAAATTAAAACATAAAAAAGCTTGTCAAATACATCAGGACTACAACTGAAACAGCTAAAAATTACTGGACACAGCATTTTCATTTGTGGCGACCTGCCACTTTTGCAAAGGCCTGAATCCGTGCCGGCTGGCAGAGCTGCTCAAACTCATTCCTGCCACCACTCACAGGAACCACAGTAGTGCTGAAGTCAGGGGTTGGTGAGCCCAACAGAGAGCGGAGCCAGTGAAGGGACTTTCATTAATCCATGTCATTGCTGGGAATGAGACCCCCCCACCATTGGAAGGGTGCAACCAAATGGATGACATGTTGGAATTGGGCAAGAGGAGCCTGAACTGGGAGCTACAGTGACTTCAGTTGGTTCCTCCCTCCTCAGAGCAGATTTGTGGGATTTGCTTGGACTGGGCCATGCCCCTGGCTGGGACCCAATGAGCCATCCCAAATCGATTCCCTGTGCCTAGCAAGCACTAACCAGTTGAAGGCCCCTGAAGTTTGGTTGGCCCAGGGGGAAGGGGCAGGCATACGCAGCTGCTGCTTACACCTCAGTGACAAGAGCAAGCAGGGGAGGGTGGAGGTCCCTCACCAGTGTGCTTCCAAGGAACTGTGGCCAACAGGGAAGGGGGCTGGGACCTGCACTGTAACCTGTGTGGAGGAAGCCAGGACCATGACAGGAGAGAGAGGCAGGAAGAGGCCCCTAGCCCAGAACCCTGAGAGCCCTGATCCAGGAGAGGGAAAAACAAGGGAGACTGAGGGTGGCCAACAAGCAACATCAGACATGGTTTCAACGGACATTACGAGATATCTTTGGGACCTTGTAGACAAGCTCAAAACTGAAATATTAAATCAGGTAAAGCAAGATATGAGTAGAGTAATAAAAGAAATGCTCTCAGGAATCATCTCTCAGGAAGATACAGATGGAAGAAGGGAGGAACACACAAAAAAGAGAGAAACACTCAATAAAGAATATAAAGAAAATATAGAATACATGAAGCAGTTTCAAAGAGACTACCAGGAAATTAAAAACTCCATTGAAAGCTGGCAAAGCACCTTAAAAGAAACTAAGGATAGACTATCAAAACTTGAAGACAAGTTTGCAATGTGTGATCATGAAAGGAAAGATCTCTTAAAAACAACAAGGAAACAAGCAGTAATAATACAAAGGCTAGAAGATGACAAGAGAATCTACATTTTAAGAACAAGAAACATGAATGAAGAAGCAGGAATATATACAGGTGAATTACAAAGGCTATTCACAGAAATAATTAAAGAAAACTTCCCAAGCATGGGAAAAGAAAATGACAGTCAGTTGTGTGAGGCATACCGAACTCCAGCCACCTACAACCAAAACAGAGATATACCCAGACATATAATAATGAAGGTACCAGAAATTCAATATAAAAACAGAATATTAAAAGCCATCAGAGAAAAGAAACAGATTACCTATAAAGGTAAGCCCATCAGGATCACGGCTGACTTCTTGACACAGACCATCAGATCAAGAAGAGCTTGGAGCAAAGTCTTCCAAGCCCTGAAAAAAAATAACCTCCAGACAAGATTGATGTACTCTGCAAAACTGTCACTAGAAATTAATGGAGAAACAAGATGCTTCCATGACAAAGAGGATCTGGGGGAGTTTGTGACCACCAATCCAACCCTATAGAGAATACTGAAGGACATTCTAGAGAGAGAGAAAAAAAAAACACCAGGATTTTAGGAACAGTGACAGAAAGGCCTCAATGAGTGGGGCAGGCAGTAGAATGAGGGAGATAACTAGATAAACAGGCAGAAAAATAGCATAGCAGAAATGAGGCAGAGAAGGATAACTAGAATCGCTAACATAGATGGCCTTGTTAATAGTGTACCAGGATTTAAAAACCCACATTACTCACACAACTCTGCTTAGATGTATTATATTCTGTTCCAGTCATTCTACCTGTACTAGATTTGAGGGCACAGACAGTAATCCCGAAAATAACAGGATATAGTACAGTAATCATCCTTAATTTCCTATTAAGTTAAATTAAAGCTCTGTAAAACCTACACTGTTTTACCATGACTGATTGTAATCAAATCTGGTTTGTTGGATAGCTGTTTTGTATTGATAGATTTTATTGAAAGCTGTTATGATTGATAGTATCAAGTCTGAGAGTATAGGCAACTGCATTTAAGATGACAAGATTCACCAGAATATCCACTCTGGTTTGATTATTACCTGCCTTTGAAGTTTTATACTGTCTACAATGTTTTATTTTTGCTAATATTGTTATTTATTGCTTTACTCAATTATACTGCTATATTCAATTATGCCTGATGATTTAGACATTCCATTGAAGATAATAAGAAACAACACAGTAATCATTGTAGATCACCTTGTACTGTTGTTTGATATGAATTTTTGGTTTAATGTTTTTATAGGAATTTGTTTTGTTTTGTCTTGCTAAGTTTTGATTTTCCCTCTAAAACAGAAAGGATAGAAATACATGTAGAGATTCATGCATGCATAGCTGTTTACACTCTCACTGTTTGACTATCTACTTTGTATGCTTTAATTTTGTAACTTGAACAACTATTTCTAAGAGGACAATATGTAATTTATTAACTAGTGATTTCTTATTGTTTATCTCTTTTTTTGGGGACTTCTGTATTATCTCTAACCTTTACATGCTTTTGTTTCTCTTTAAATAAAAATTTTTTTTAAAAAAGAAATGAGCAATCCTTGCCTTACTAGTTCAATTCCACTTTATCTGTTTGTTTTGAGATAGGACCTTGCTATGTAGTTCGAGCTATTTTGAACTCACCATGTAGCCCAGGTTGGCCTTGAACACAGAACAATCCTGCTGACTACTGGGATTACAGGCTTACACCATCACACCCAGTAATCCTGTGCTTTTTAAGTGACTGAAGGAGAGTACAGGAGAAGATGGCAGATTTGATAAGTAGCAAGGTAAAGAGCCTCTCTGAGAGAAACAGCTCAGATGCTAGAATTTAACACCATGGAGAAGATCAGAAGAAAGGAGAGGAATTGTCATGACCCAGGAAGAAACTAAGGAAAAAGAAAAAGGAAAAAAAAAGAAAGAAAAGAAAAACATAGACAGAAGGCTGGAGCCAGACATGCCCTCATGAGTCAGTCCTGCACTGTGCTGGATGCCCTGGGGTCAGACAACTCACAGCGGGGCTGAAGTCAGAAGTTGGCAAGCCTGAGGCCCTCAGTGGAAGGACGCATAATGGTGGAGAATGGAGCCGGTGTGGAGATCTACACTAGCCTGCAGTCAGTGCTTGGAGTTTGGTCCTCCCACAGAAGGGGGTGGCTGGCTGGATGACGTATTGGAATTGGACATGATGGGCCTGAAAGCCAGCATGCTCCAGAGTAACCATAACGAGTACAGAAAGGGCCTGGGACCTCCACTATAACACCTGTCTAAAAGAAACCAGAAACATTACAAGAGAAAGATATAAGAAAATGTCTCCAGCCACCAACCCAGGGAATATGGATACAGGAGAGGGGAACACAGGAGAGATCAAAGGCAACAAACGTGTAATATCAGAAACAGCATCAGCTGACAAAAAGAAAAATTTTTGTGACTTTACAGAAGAACTCAAAATAGAAATACTAATACAAGTAAAGCAAGATACAAGAAGATTAAAAGAAATGCTAAGCACCTCTCAAGAAGACACAGATGGAAGAATGGAAGAACACAGAAAAAAGAGAAAAACCTTTGATGAAGAATGTAAAAAAAAAATCTAGAATACATGAAACAGATTCAAAGAGATCACCAGGAAATTGAGAGATCCAAGATGGTCAACTGAGTGATGGCACAATAGAGAGCCTCTCTGTAAAAAAAAAAAAAACAACTCAGATGCTAGAATCTAACAACATGGAGAAAGCCAGACAAAAGGAGAGGAATTCTCAAGACCCAGGAAGAAACTGAGGAAAAAGAAAAAGAAAAAGAAGAAGAAGAAGCATGAATGGAGGGCTGGAGCTGGGCAGGCTCCGGTCATTGTACCAGGCATGTCTTAGAGTCAGGCGACTCACGATTGAGCTGAGGTTGCGGCCCTGCCAAGAGCAGGGCTTGGTGAGCTCAAGACCCTCAGCTGGAGGAAGCGCTGCGGCAGTGAGTGGAAACAGCAAGTCGAGCTGCATGAACTTTGGTGAGTGATGGGAGCTGGATTCCCCAAAGTGGGATGACTGGCTAGATGACATTTCAGAGTTGAGCAGGGCTGGCTTGAATCAAAACCTGAGGTGGCATCGGTCAACAGCTCCTGGTCCAAAGCAGATTGGTGGGATATGCTTGGGCTGGGCCAGGCCCCTGGTTGGAACCCAATATCTGGGGACGAGGCTGTTCTGAGCCAGTGGCATCCCCAGGGAACACACAAACATGCTGAAGCACCCACTGGTTGACTGACACAGGGAGAGGGGCTGGCTTACAGCGTGTACCTCGCAAATTGGCAATGGACTCGGGGGGGGGGGTGGCACTTCCCTAGCCAGTGCACTGCAGAGAAACTGTGGGCAGTGTGAGGAGCCTGAAAACTACCACCACCCACCCATCTGAAGGGGGCCAGAAACATGACAAGACAGAGAAAGAGCAAAAGGCCTCCAACTGCCAAGCCAGGGAAAGTGAGTCCAATAGAGGTAAATGCAGAGGAGGTTAAGGGCAGCAAACATGTATTATCAGACATAGCCTCATCGGAAATAAAGAAATACTTCTGCGACCTCATCAATGAATTTAAATCTAAAATTCTAACTCAGATGAAGCAAGATATAAGAATACTAATAAAAGAAATCCTGTGTAATCCTCAAGTAGACACAAATGAAAGAATAGAGAAACCCAGAGAAAGAGAGAAGCCTTTGATGAAGAATATAAACAAAATCTAGAATACATGAAACAGATGCAAAGAGAATATTAGGAAGTTAAAAACTCCATTGAAAGCCAGCAAAAGCTTTTAACAGAAACTAAAGACAAACTTTCAAAACTTGAAGATAGATTTGCAATGTATGATCATCCAAGGAAGGATCTCTTAAAAATAACAAGGAACCAGAATGCAATGATACAAAGGCTAGAAGATGACAAGAGGATTTATAACCTAAGAATAAAATATGTGAATGAAGATGCAGCAACAAATATAAATGAAATAAAAAGTCTATTCACAGAAATAATTAAGGAAAACTTCCCAAACATAGGTAACAGAAGTGAAGCTCAGATAAATGAGACATACAGAACTCCAGCCACCTACAACCAAAACAGATCTACACCAAGACATATAATAATCAGGATCCCAGAAATCCATCACAAGAACAGAATATTAAAAGCAGTCAGAGAAAAGATACAGATTACCTATATAGGAAAACTCATCAAAATCACAGTGAACTTCTTGACGCAAACCATCAAATCAAGAAGAGCTTGGAGTGAAATACTCCAAGTTCTGAAATAAAATAACCTCCAACTCAGAATGAACCCAGATTGATGTACCCTGCAAAACTGTCTCTCAAAATTAATGGAGAGGCAAGATATTTCCACAACAAGAGGAACTAGGAAAGTTCGTGACCACCAATCCAACCCTGCAAAGAATATTGAAGGACATGCTAGAGAGAGAGAAGAAAATTCAGGATTCCAGGAACAATGGCAGAAAGGCCTCAAAGAAAGGGGCAGACAATGGAATGAAGGAGAAAAGTAAACAAACAACAATGATAGAAAAATAGCATAGCAGAGATAAGACAGCGAAGATTGGTTATATCACTGTTTTATCTGGACTGATTTTATTTGAATCTGGTATGCTTGAGAGTATCAAGTCTGAGAGTAGAGGCAACTACTCTGAAGATGACAAGATTCAATAGGATACACATTCTGGTTTGATTATTAACTGCCTTTGAAGTCCTATAATGTCTCCTTTGTTTAGTTTTTATTAATAGTGTAATGCAATGCTAAGCTTAATTATACTGTTTGATGATATAGACAATTTTATTGAAAATAACAAGAGACATCATAGTAACTACCATAGATCATCTACTATGGTGGTTTTATATGTTCTTTTCATTTCATGTTTCTCTAGGAATTTGTATTGTTGACTTGTTTTGATTTGTTTCTCCCTCTAATACAGAAAGGCTAGGTATATATGTAGAAACTTATACATGTGTAGGACTTCTAAGTAGTTTATGAGAATTGATTATAGTTATTGTAAAGAAAACAAGAGGAAAAGAAAGTATTCTAAAGAATATAACAGCATGTATGTTTAAGTGTGTTGGATTGATAAGCATATTACTAAGTTTTTCTTGGATAGATGAGCAGAACTGGTTGCAGTCTCATGGTTTAAATGTCCACTTTGTAGGCTTTACTTTTGTAACTTGAACAACTACTTCGAAGAGGAAAATATGCAATTATCAGCTAGTTATTTCTTACTGCTTACTATTTTGTTTTGTTTTTGAAATTTTGTATTATTTCTACTCTCTTTCTGTTTCAATTTTTTTTCTTTAAATAAAAAAAGAGATTACCAGGAAATTAAAAACTCCACTGAAAGCTGGTAAAATTGCTTGAAAGTTTTAGGCCTTTGCAAACTTGGCAGGTTGCCATGAATGAAAATGCTGTGTCCGGTAATTTTTAGCTGTTTCAGTTGTAGTCCCAATTTATTTGATGAGCTTTTTTACGTTTTAATATCTTCCTGTATCAAGAGGATCCATCTTCCTCTGTCTGGGTCTCTCCAGGGTGTTTTATTCTGGCAAATGAGTTGTTTCTCCTGGGAGGCATTGTATTTTGTTGCTCACTGTTTGGCCATCTTGTCTTCTCCTATTGCTCATTTCTTACTTTGACAGCCATAGGGCTTTTAGCTAAGCTGATGACTATCTAGAAGGCAAGCTACATTTTCCAGTGATCCATGCAACCATATTTGACCATGTGATTAATCATGGTCAGTGATATTTGAATGTGGTATTCTCAGAGCCTTCCTGGAACCTTTCTTCTCTATCATTTCCTCCATAAGTTCCCTGGAGTCAAATGCCACCATCTCTGACCTTGAGGAATTGGAGGGGAGGCCTTGAAATGGTGTGCAGAAAGATGTTTGTGGATCCAGAACTTCCTAATTTTATGTGACAAAGAACACCATTATCCTATGTAAGTTATTGTGTTTTGGCTTTTTGTTGTTTGCAGTGGAACCCAAACCTAAGAATATGTCTTGAGAGGTGCTTCCCAAACTCTTCAAGGGAAGCCAGGTGACATCATCAGCAAAGGGGATCATGAAGCCTGGGATTTCTCCTCTCCCATTCCCATCCTGACTCAATGGCATCTGATCCCATTTTGTGGGTTTTACATGTTGACTTAGAATTTGTCTGAAGATGGAAAAGAATATAAGCTCTGCAAAGTTCCATTCATTTTGGACATTATAAAAATTTGTCCATGTGACAACCAAATAAAAAAGGGATAAATTCCATACAAAGAGCAAGATGATGCCTACATAATGGATACATAAAACAAGGTCACTGATGACCATAGATTGCCTTTGACAATGCAGTCCCAGTGCTGTAGTAGATATTGGAGACTTCTGCCTCTTTTGTCCATGACTAGGATTCACTGAGTGTGTCTTCCTACCTCCTGTCCTCCTATCCTCCTCATCCCAGAGCTGGGTGGCACGTATTTAGAGGATGCTAACTGAATCTGCTGAATGAATACTGGACTGAATGGGCACGAGCTGACCATTCCATACTTACTTTGCATATTCCATGCTCTCTCTGGCTGTCTTGAAAGAGTCATGGGTTTATTTCTCGGCTGCTCTACAATGTGGTCTTATACCTTTCCATTTTTACCACAAGTGTCTTTATGGCATATTGAAGCTTTGGCTGAGAGTTAGGTTCATTGGTGAGACACCAAATATCCAAATATCAGGCTCAGGTTGGACTTTGACCTGCAGTGACCATGACTGTAGTATATATATATATATATATATATATATATATATATATATATGCATTTCTGATGTGTCATTGTCTCCTTCTCAGGCTGGCATCACTCTGCACAAGTGTTCACCATGGTGGCTCAGAAAGATGCTTGCCATTGAGGGTGATAAATTTAAATCCCTGGGCAGCTGGAAAGCTGTAGTCAACAGCTGCTGAGGTCAGTAAGGGCAAAATTGATGGTCTCTCTTGTGATTTAAGGAGCTGTCCTAACTTCTTCATGACTATAGATTTTATCAGGTGCTATAATTAGCCCTGTTATTTAGTTGAGAAAGCAAAGGCACAGAGAAGTTCAGCAGCTTGCTCATTGTTTCCCAGCCTAAAAGTTACCATTCATCTCCAGTCCTACTATGCATCTGCTGATCTGGCAGGTGTGGAAGTGTTTTGGAAATTGTAGGACATAACCCAAGTAACCCATGTGGAAGTCATGAGTGCTGGCATTGCTCATCTTCTCCCAGGGAGAGAAGAGGGGGAGGGAGAACAGAAGGGGGGAAGGGAGATAGAGAAGGAGAAGAGGGTGAAGGAGAGGGAGAGGGAGAGAGACCAGTTGACACATCCTATGAGCTAAGACTTACTGCTTGGGTTCCATTCCTGCAGCATGGGAGGAGTGAGCATGAGCACAAGAATGCATGCACGTGTATGTGTGAGGGCAAGTATGCACAAGCTCGTGTGTGTGTACACCCATATGAGGATATGCTCTCTCTGCTGCATCTGCAGTTACCATTTTTGATGGAAGAAAACTAGCACTTTGTTCATATCATGCAATTCATCATTTTTGAAAAAATAGTGCACTATTGTGCACTATTGAGCTGCTATTGTGCCATAAGTTTCCATCTCAGACTATTTTTTACCATTCTCAGACATAAATGTACAGTCTAGTATTAACTTTCCTGAAAACAGGGATTCTGTCCTTTCCTTCTATCACTTCTAAGTACTTAGGGCAATTCTAACTATCTGGTAGATGCTGGGGAAGATCATGCTGAAAAAAATAAATCAATGAATTAAGTAGATTGATTTCTGAAAAATTAGTTCTTTTTACTTCATCCCCTTACAGTTTGTATGGTACATCAATTCATTCAGCAAATGTCCACTGAATAGCAACATGTACCAGGCACTGGGCTAATTTCTAGAGATTAGATGTGCTCCATGCTGCCAGAGTACTGTAAGTGTAGTTGGAGAGACCAAAGTCAATAAGCAGCAGAGTGACTGTGCTTTTACACAGTGTGTGATGAGAGATGGGTGGTGATGGTATGTGTGTGTGGGGGACAATCTGACTGTAAATCAGGAAAGTTTTCCAGAAAAGGGGGACACTTGAGGTCTGTAAAGTTGAGTGTCATAGCTTGGATCTGGGCTATCTCCCAAAGACACATGTGTAGAAGACACATGTAGAAGAAACACATGTAGAAGAAACAGCTTGGCCGTCAGCTGTTTGCACTATTGGGGATGGTGGGTACTTTAGGAAGCAGAGGTAATTGAAGGAAGTGCGTCACTGAGACCTGCCTTTGAGGGCTCATTTTGTGTCTGAACCAGGCCCCTGCTACCCAGTTGTTTTGAGGTGAGCAGCTTTGCTTCCCCATGTGCTCTCCACCATGATATTGGGCTTCATCATAGGCCCAAAGTGATAGAGCCAAGTGACCATGAACCAAATCATCTGAAACCATGAGTCAGAATAAATTGTTCCTCCTATGAGTTGTTTTTCTCAGGCATTTTATCACAGTGACAGAAACCTTACTGACACAATGAAAAGGATTTGCCAGGGATAGAGGGACATCTAAGCAGAGGCCGAGATCCAAAGCCTCTGGCCACAGCTCACTGAGACCAATCACTTTCATCAATTTTAAGAGTCTGAAGTTCCTGCTTTCTGGGTAAGTCTAGACTAGAACACCACACAGCTGAAAAAGTACCCCAGATGCTGCTTGCCTTGCCATTGATTAAAACACCCAGATTGAAGGACTCAATTTTATAATTTCCTTCCATCTAAAGTGGGTTTCATCTTTTGAATGAATGTAATGTTTTTCCCTTATTTCATGATTATAAATTGACATCCCCTTTTCATCCCATTTTTGTTGCCAATGCTGTTAATATGGCTTTTCTCACACAGCCAGAATAATATATGAGACACCAGCCTGGAGTGACAGTGTGCCTGACAAAAACAGAAATAGCCCAGCTCATATTATTTGCAAAAGAATTATCCCCCGGAGGTGATTTTTAATTTGGGGGTCTGCTGCAAAATAGAAACCTGACCAAGGTTACTTTGCAGCTCAAATGCTTGTCTTGCCAATCAATTATCAAAATGAGACTGGCTGGGTGTGCAGGAAGCCTTTCTGGGTTTTCTCCTTTAATGGGTCAAGTCCAAGTTGCCTCCATTATTAGGAAAAGCTAGGGGCAACGGAGTAGTTTAATTTGTTGGTGGGGGGAAGGGAAGACAGGGGAAAGGTTCTCATACCAGATAAAGAAAAGCACAAAAGGTGGGTGGGGGAAACCTAAATTAGAGGGAGCTATGTCAGCTGAGCAGCAAGCAGTGAACTGGTGGTTGTTTATAAGGAATTAATAATTTAGCCCCAGGAGTAAAGCTAGGACTTACGTACAGCAGAAGCAAACCAAAGGTTAATTGGTATCTTTCAGATACTGGCAATAGCATTTGTGCTATTTTAGTATTTTGGGGAACTTAAGGTGGACAACAGAGAGAGAGAGAGAGAGCAAAAGTGAACATGGAGATCTGGTGAGGCCTTTTGTTGGCATAAGAGTTTCATGAAATCATTTTCCCAGCCCCAGCAGGGTGACCTCAGAACACTGATGGGCTTGAGAAATGAATTCTGCATCGCCTCCATTGTACGCCTTGCATATGCCATTTAAACTTGACATGTCATAAATATAATAGCAACAAACAGGATAGAACTGGTTTGCTATCCACTTCTATTTGTTTAAATAGAGAAAATGATGCTGGTATGTGAAAATGGTAGGCATTGTAAGCTGCTTAGTCTGCTGCTAAGTCTAAGGGACTCAAGGATTGTATTTTGGGAGTGTAAGAAGTAGGGATGCAGGGTTGGGGTCCACTGTGTGATTTAAGACATTCTATCTCCTCTGTCTGGATGGTATTTGCCTGTCTTGGGCTTAGGATGAGGGCATCTGTTAGCTGCTAGAATAACCTGTATTATTAAAGGGGAAATAGCTGTCCTAAAACTTCGTAGTTTTCATCTAAGTATAATCATCTGTTCTCACAAAGTTCTGGTTAGGACCAAGTCTTGTTCATGTCGTATCTTTAGTGTCACAGTCACTAGTGTGCTAGTCACAGCACAAGACACTTGGTGTTCATCTATGCTGTGTTTGTTAAATTGGTGAACTGGATAGAGGTGGTAGGTCTGCTCCTACTCCAGGATACTCCTTGGAGTAATGGTCTTCAGTCTGTACAAGGTCAGACAACCACATACATGCAGTGACGTCCTGAGGATTTCAGAAGCTTTAAAAGATTTTCCATCATTCAATGCCTCATTCTTGGCCCTTATGACTGCTTAAACTTTTCATGTTGGCTCTACACTCGTGTGTATCAAAAGTCTCAGTTTCATTGGTGCCTCCCCACCTTCTTTCAATAACTAACAAAGATAGCTTATTTTGAAGTAAAGCACTGCCAGTAAGCTCTAGGTTTTGTGTGAGGTCTAATGCTTTCTTGTTAGCATCAGCATCATTCTTCTAGAGAATAGTCCAACGCAGGAGAGAAGTTCCTAAGAATTTCTTTTTCCTTTTTCTCTTTTCTCCTGTGCAGGCAGAGGATGCACTGAAAAGTCACCTCTCAGGTAAGTTCACATTACAAGTAGGTCAACTTTGCTAGTCTTGGGAGTGTTAGTTATATATCCTTACTCTTGAAAGTGTGCTTTATTTTAGCACAAATTTTAATATCACTGGAACCGTCCTTTTATTAAAACAAGTTGTCCTTGAAACATTAGGAAAAACTGCTAGGATGACTTTGAAAAGATGTTCAGTGCATTCCTCTGAATGCTTCTGTGTTGCCCTTTATTAAGAGATCTCATGATTCTATAAGAAAATTCCTCGGTCTTCCAGAGTTTGCCTGCCTTGGCCTGAGAATGCTGTTAATTTGAGTATTCACCAAATTTTCATATTACTGTTTTCTAGCTGAATATTTAGCCAAAGTCTATCCCTGTATATCAAAATAGCTTGCTTTCTTTTCTACCCTGGTGTGTGATACCAGATAGAGACCTGGATCTGGGGGGAAAAGGACAGTGTGCATGCATAGAGAGGGCCACAGTGAGAACTCCACATGTTTGGTGTCCCAGTCCCAGAGTGTTAGTGAAGAGAACAGTTAGACCAATTAAGTGGAAATCTTTATTCTGTTACTCAATAGCTTTGAAAACCTGGTAAAATCATTTTCTGTATGTTTCAGTTTTCTGCTCTGTAAGATAGGGCTAAAAATACTGCCTATCTCTTATAATTATTAAGAGGTAGGGTGTGAGTAAGGTTCTAGCCCCTGAAACTGGATTACTTGGATCTGAATCACAGCTCTGCCATATCTTAGATGGCAATTCACTCTCTGTGCTTCCAGAATCTTTGAAGTGGTGATCATAATGATACTAATATGTAAGATTCTTGCAAGGATTGAGTTAATACGGACAAAGTTCTTAGAGGACATCCTGGCATCTTAAAGTGCCATGTAAGTATTAGAAATTATCATCGAGGGAATTAAGTGAGATGAAATCCCCTCATCCTCTCACTTAGCTAGCATGTAGGTAGTACCAGCCTAGATGAGCAGGTGGAGAAACCCAGAAGCTCAGGAATCCAGGCAAGTGTAGGGACTGGGTTAATAATGTGGACTGAGGGACTCTATGCTTCTATCACAGTCTATTAAAATAAAACAATGAAGCAAAGCACAAGCACTGCCCTAAATGTTCCTATTTTGGGTCAATACACTGTGAGGCAACAGAAGAAATGGGGACAAAAGTAAAGCAGTATTTATAAATACTTTAATAATGATGAATAAATGATTCATCATGGTTGCAGTATAAAGCAAATTATTCCAAAATGCACAGAAACCCGGCGGAATGATTATAAACTAGTTAATAGATGATGTTACCACAACTTGTGAGGAAACACTTTGGAGCAGCAGCTCACAGTTATTGATGCCTCTGTATATTCTAATGTAATTCAAGAAAAAGGGAAATTTACTTATCAACCTTTAATGAAGTATTCATACTGCCTTAATGTGGTATGTTACCAAAACTCTTTACTGACTTGTTGATTCTGTTAGGCTTTGTGTGACTTTTGATATTTCTGGAGTGGCAAAGTTAACTGAAAGTTTTTAGAATCTTGGGAAACTTTCCAGGGTCAGAGGAAGGGATGGAGGGGTTGGAGAAAGGCCTAGAGTGGCCCTGGATAGTAGAGCGTGTGCAAGCCTATGGTATACTTGGGTGTTGTGGAGACTTTCATGAATCTGTGAATTGCCAGAGTTGGAAGGACTTCATAGATCTTCTGATTCAACACTCACATGGCAAACTGAAAGCCACTGAGATAAAAGGACTCATGAACCCCACACAGCTAAAGCATGGCAGTGTCACAGAACTACTGTGTCATGTTAAAACCTTCTCTGTCTGTCTCTTTATAAGGCACTCCAGCAGGATCTAACTCATTCAGTGTGAAAAGGCCTTAGATATTAACTGAGTGTGTGGCAGGGCACTAATCAATGGAGCCAACTGGGGTTTAAGCTTAAATGCATAAAGCAAGAAACCCAAGTGAGGGTGGCTACAATACTCCAATGGTTATAAACAGGAAGTCTGGAGCTAGATGATTGTGCAAGTAAGGCAAAGGTGTTTACTCTTTCCTTGGCCTTTCCTTCATAGTGGCAGTATGGATCCTACCTAGTCACCTCCAAAAAGGCCTAAGACTGCATGAGGCTTTGGGGAGACATCTAGACACAAACCATAACAGAAGGAGGAAAGGCACAGGTTAAAGAAGGAGCAAGACTCTCTAAGTCCAGCAAAATTGGACACAGAGCCCACACCCATGTAGTACAGGAGCCTACACACCATGTAGAACATGAGAGGCCTTGTAGAACCATTGCTGTGAGTTGAGGCTCTCAAAAGGGTTTCCAAGGCAGGATGGTCAGAGGTAGGGTTCTACTAGGAGTTCAACAGAGCTGTCTGAGCAGCCAGCACTAGCCTTAAGGAAAAAATAGTTAGTAGTACTGGTCTCTAGCAACATTGTCCTCTGTCCTATTCACGAGCCCATTTCCCTCTCAGTGGACTCCCAGCCTCCTTTAACTGCCCATGGCCTTGGGTGTCTTCTGTACTTTATGAAATCTTGACTTCAAGAAAACACCTACTACTATTTAGTAGGAATGCCTCTTGAGAATTAAAGAAAAGTAGACAGACAGATGGATTGCTCAATATCCTAACAGAAAATAAAGGAGAGATTAAAGGCTTTGGCAACTAGTTGAGGGACCCTGCTGCTGAGAAGCTCAGGAAATTCTTGCTCAGAGTTTCCTGCTTCTGTTTTGAACAGTTGGCCCTTGAGGGTAGGACCAGTGCCAAGTTGGCCTAACTTTACTTGCAGTACAGGCTAATAAGGATGGGCTGAGAATTGCAGGTGCAGAGGCCAGCAGGATGGCTCTCCCAGGCCTGGCCTTGCTGCTGATGTGATGCTGGCTGCTTCAGTTAAGGGTGGGCCAAGGCATCTGCCCTGAGGATTGTTTTTTGAGGTTTTATAAATCAGTCAGCAAGGCAGGTGCTTTCACGCTGAGGTGTCACATTCAAGGCCACAATCCAAGATCAATTGCTGCCTAACTTTGATTCCCCATCATGGAGCCTGGCCCAGTCCTGCCCCAAACTGAGACACCGGTAAAGTTTGGACTTAGATGCCTTTCACTCAGTCTTTCTTTATTTTCTAGCTCCACCCCAGTTCCCCAGGCTACATTTTTGCACTTCAAGGAGTTCACCAATGGCTATTCTATGGTGGGGTTCTCTAACAAGAGAGGTCTGTACTCCTATTAGAGAATAACTTGCAATTTGGCTATGCTGCCTGCCATAAGGAGGTGGTAATTTCAGCAACTAGGTGCTAAGAATAGTAATGTGAGAGGTGAAAATGAATAGCTGCAGAATATTTTGTTCATTATAATCATTTTTTAAACATTAAATTTGTCACCAATATTTTAACAGTAGGAAACTGACCATAAAAGTCCTGATTTGAGATTGTCTTTGAAAGATTAGGATATTTGGCAATATTCTCTTAGGTCCAGAGTCAGGTAGAGCTAAAGGATTCAGCCTCCTCTTATCCCTGTACCCATATGTTTGAGTTTCACCCACATTTCCTGTCTGCTTCCTGAACACCTTGTTTAAAATTGAGATAACTGTTATGGTTTGTGTCTAGATGTCTCCCAAAAGCCTCATGCAGTCTTAGGCCTTTTTGGAGGTGACTAAATCTAGAGTTTTTGATTGATTCAAGGTCCAGTGCTGAGATTAAAGGTGTGAGTGATACACCCACCCTAGGGTAAGTAGCCTGCATACAATATAAGAGAAAAAGAGCTCGCTCTCTCCCTCCCTCACTCACTTTCACTTTCTTTCTCTCTGTCTCTCCCTCTCTGTCTCTCTCTGGTCTTGTTTTTGCTGTCTTTCACTGCTATGAACTGTTGTCCCTCTGCCATGTCTTACCTTATCTCAGAACTAGCTGATTATGGACTGAAACCTCTACAAAGTGAGCTAAGTAAATCTTTTCCCCTGTAAGTGTTGGGTATTTAGTATCAGCAATGAGAAAAGCAACAAAGACAATGACTTTCTGGATCTCCTGTGATTTGGACATGAAGTACCATCTTTCCATTTCTTATGTGTGTGAAAGGTGACTGGATCATGGAGGTTCTATACTGATTAGTGGATTAATATATTAGGGAATCTATAGCTGGACATGCTGCTAGGAGGTAAGGCCTGGTTGAAAGAGGTGGGTCAGTGGGGACATGACCTGGAAGGACATGTCTGCCTCCCTGTTCCTCTCTTTACTCTCTGTTTCCTGGATAACAGGATGAGCAGCTATCCCCCACTCAAACACTTCCACCATGCCATTTCTGCCTTGGAGTCAGCCAATCAGCCAGTGTAACCATGAACCAAAATAAACCCTTCCTGTTTTAAGTTGTAGGTGCCAGGTATTTGTCCTAGCAATGAGAAAAGTGACTAAGATAAGATCACAACTCAGATGAGTTTGTCTTAAATACACCATGTGCTCCCTGCCCAGCCCTGTACTTACCAGCTATGTGGGTTTCCTTGCCCATGTGTCTGCTTTCCTGTATCTTTCTTATTCAAGGTTGTGGTCTCAGCACTTCACCAGTGCAGACAGGATAAGCACAGAACATTAAATAAAGACTATTCCTCACGTGATAAGACAGGCATGATGTCTGACTCAGATCTGGGTCCCTCAGAGACCTGGCACATGGTAGGTGCTAAATGGGAATTAAATTTCATTGAACTGGGCCAAGAGTTCGGATAGATGGATATAAGAATAGGATAAAGAAAAGTAATGATGTCCCATGACAGTCTCTTTCATACTATTTTGATAATGGCCCATGAGAAAAAGACACTTTACTTTGGGACCTTGTACAATTGCTCCACATGAGAAACAAGTGTTATACTATGGTCTTCTCATGGTACAATACATGTATTCTGAGTTGGTTCAATATTCTATTCTTTTACTCTATTCTGTTCTATTCTATTCTATTCTAGTTTAGTCTAGTCTATCCATTTAGATCTATTCTATTCCAAACTTTTGCTCTCTTTCATTAACTTCTGGTAATAACCTAAATGGGTTTCATGATCACTAATGAATCACTACCTGCATGTTGAAAACCTGACCCAGATTGTGATTCTTTGTCTTTATTCTCAACAGACTATGGGTATCAAATTTTAGGTCTTTTTCATGGTACAGAGATAATGTGGAACTGACCACATTCTTACTACCTGTCAAATTTCATCTCCACATTGGGCCCAGCCAATTTTCATCTCACCTGTATGACAACTCCATATCATTGCTATCTGTATCACCTCCTGTGACAATTTCTTCTTTTATAGCATGCATTCTTTGTTACATGTATTATCCTCTTTTTCTTCTTGATGTCCCTCATTTTCCTAAGTAGATACTTAGCTTCCTGTGGGCAGGTATTGTGCACTGTGCATTTTTTATGTTTTTTTTTTAACAGCTATGCCAAAAGGGAAAAAAATAAGACTTGTGCTGAATTAGAAATGTTTCACATCAAAGTGAGTCTTAATGACAGGCTGATGACTCTATTAAAATGTCAGTAAAGGCCTTCCTCATTTGTTTTCTATTCTCAGAAGGACAAGAATTGGTCCAAATTGCATCAGACTCAGGTTACGGTAAGAGAAGGTAAGACACAGGACCTTCAAGTGGGGTGATTCATCCAAGGGACTTTATTACAGAGGAAATTAGCATAGGTCTTTAAGAATAAAGAGGGCACTCTTGATTTTTAAAATAAAGAATAAATAGTATGAGTGGACTTTTCATATCCTTCACTAATGTGAGAGTTGGCAGTTTCCTGAGAAAGCAGTAGGAATGAATGGGAATGGCCAGAGAGAGAGGGCAGAGTTTTAACCCAGGGACTGCTTCAACCACTGCTGGCTCCTCCACAGCTACAGTGAATGCTTCAGTGCAGTGGGTTTCTCTCATGTCCCCATTGTTATTCCCCCACTTCTAATCTGAGTGCTGTGACTGGGTAATGGGGTGCTGTGCCCTTGGTCTCCTCAGCCATCTGACAGCCAGGAGGGCCCTGTGGTGGGCAGGGTCCCCAGCTTAGACACTGCTAATCTCTTGGATTGCAGTGTGCTGCACAAGCAGTCTCTTGTTCATCCTCCTCCACTGCCCCCCACACAAATCACCTGCCACCATCCAACATCCCAAACATCATGCATTATCATTATAGACCCAAATTCAGTGTGACCCCAGGTCCAGAGATCTAGGCTTAGGTCCCAGCCATACTTTTTTCTAGCAGGAGTAATGTGAATGGCCTCTAAAATTCCATAGAAATTACCAATGCTTGTGACAAGAATACTTATTTATCATGTTAATTCATTTTTATTTTAAAAAGAATAAAACCAAGCAAAATAAAACAGAATAAAGCCAATCAATACAAACCAGTGTAAGTGACACAGGACTTTAAAACAATGGAAATCAACAATGGCTACCATACTGCCTTTTGTTGTCTTCAAAATAGCTGCGGATACCTTCAGACCTAGTAAAAATGAAACAAAACAGAACAGAATAGAACCAATAAAAACAAAACAATGAATGCAATAAAGGATTTCAAAACCACAAAGTCATTGGCTATAATAAAATCAAACAAAACAAAGCAGAATAAAACCCAACCCAACAAAACAATGAAAATGACACAAAACTTCAAAACAATACCTTCAGAAGGAGATCCCCAAAAGATGCTACATTTCATATTGTTATCCTCTGAATAGATAATCAGACTACTGGCTTTAGATCTGCGAAGTCAGTGAAACACTGAACAGGCATTAAATTCTATTCCACCTCAATAGCTATCATTGCAACCTATGTTTCTCCAGATCAACTGGTTGTTTATGGCAAAGTGTGGGGGATGGGCTCTTCTTGTTTCCCAGCCCGTGCTTTGGAAGGGGTTGAGGTCTGGCTCTCCCTATAGTGGCCTGTGCATGGTGCCGATTCACAGGGCTTAACATTTTAATTCAAAATGTAACACTCTGGATTAAATTGAGCTCTCAGTCAATATCCAGCCATCATTCTGGAGGAGTGTTTTTTGGCCAGGAGTGCTGGTCCTGGGGGATACAATGGTAGGAAAAACCTGTCTTTGTATAGCCCTCACGAACCCCACAGTCTTGTTCTAGCCTTGTTTTAGAAAGTAGGAGGCCTGCATTTACCTCCATTCCTCCTAACTTGTAAGACTGTCCCAGAAATGAGATAATAACACTACCTACTGTGGGAAGGATGTGCACAGTCCTCAGAGCACATAAGCCTTGCATGCTTTCTTCCTTCCACACTCACTCCTCTCCATCCACTGTTGCACACACCCACAGCACAGTAGGACAGGACAGCCAGAAACTTCACCCAGGGCACCTATCTGAATGTGCCCACACTCCTGGGCATGACTGATATTTGGAGTATCCTTGACAGTTGGACATCATCACAGCTGTCTCTGGCAACGTGCTCTGAGTTATGGTTTAAATGCCTGCTTCCCACAGAGGACTGAGTGTTGCCCCCATGAGACAGGAAGCACTGATTTCCCTCTTTTACTGCCCCAGTCAAGAAGTGGTCGTGACTTCTCCCTGGGGAAAATTCAACAGCAGAATCTTTTGTTGAAGGAAGCACCTTTCACGTGAGGAGATGGAGGCAAGATAAAATGACACATTGCTAATGATGTATTTTATGGACTGCAGTCTGTCTCCAGAAAGGTCAGAGAAAAATGGCAACTTGGTTGCAGGCGATTGGGCTGCGGCAGTGGTTGGGGGACAAATGGCTCTCATCGGAACATGACAAGGAGCCTCAGTGACATCATATAAATGCCCTAATTGGGAAGTGGTCAATCGAGCGGGCCTGACTTCTGAATTTGATGTGTCAATAAACAAGCTCAAGGTGAGATGCTGGATCAATACCGCAGGACAAGAACCAGCCGGCAAATTTACTGCAAAGTAATTGGGTGCAAAATGACTCAAGTCAACCTTCATACTGCCGAAAAGCAAACAAACGGTTGGCCTGATGGTGACTGTCTGTATGTGTCAGTGACTGTGTAGGAGCACTCTCTGCCTGCTAATGGACCTAGAGAAGGGAGCCCCCAAAAGGAATAGAAAGCCACACACTGCTCATGATGATGCTATCTCGGGCAGAGGCTTTCTCACAGTTGGTGACATCTAAGTGCATCTCCCAGGGCTAATCTTGAATATAATATAAAATAAATACTATTGTATGGTAATAGTAGTTATAATTATTATATACCTATTCTTTATTCTGACTAGTTTGCCTGATATATGAGACTTGGGGGAATAATCTGCATCTTATGTCTACTATTGGTTGATAGTTTGTTCTATCTCTGGGTGTAGGGGAAAGGGAATTAAGATTCTCAATTGTCTAATTTCAGAGAATTAAGAGAGCAGGGGTTATCCTGACCCAGAAGTAGGTAAAGTGTCCTCTCCCACAAGCTTCCTGTGGCTTCTGAACAGGTTGTGCAGGAGTGGGCTGGAGGTGGCTCATAGCCTCTCACAACGGTGGATTGTTAAATATTTAGGAATCCTGCAAGATGGTTGTTTAACCATTAGTGCTTGAAATTGACCACCACAAAAATCAGTAAAGGCTCTACATCAGACTTCAGGAATCATGTGCTACATTCCATTGGGAGGAGGGGTAGATCTTGACAGTTTGAGCTCCAACTGAGGAAGAGTGGGTCCAAGGCTGCCAGGACCCTCAGAGGTTGAACAGGCTGCTGGGTAATTTCACAATGGCCTGTGAGGTGTTGGGCAAGATAGGAGGTCACTGAGGGTAGCAGGAGAGCCAATGTCTAAAGAAGAAACGCTAGTTACATTTTCATTTCCTTTTCTAGGAGGGCTCCCTCTTACAGAGGATTGATTGGACCAGGCACTAATGGGCCAGCCTTTTAGGCCAATTCATCCTTCACAGGGTACAAGCCCAGTACTGACAAGCAGCTGGTATGCTGCATAGAGTCCTGTAGGTGATAGTAAGTTAAAATGCTTCTGAATTGGCCACCCAAAACAGGGTGCCCTGGCCACAGATTTGGTTTCTCTACTACCTGAGACTTTTCTATGTTCTCCAAACCCAACTACAAAAGGGTCAACATCTGCACACCTGGTCACTTTAGGGACCATACTCCTCTGTTAGGCCAGTCACAATGGGGCATTGCTTCTGGGCTGTCTCTATTACAGTACAGGAGAATTTTCAGGCTTGGGGGAGCATCATCTATATTGAAGATTCCTGGGCTCCTGGAGACATAAAACACAAGGTGAATCATTACCACCAGAAAACTTCTGGATGGAAAGAGTTGGCTGGGGTGAGCAGAGTCATCAGAACATGAGGACACTTGAGCTTCCTGGAGAAAAGCAAGGAGATGACAGCCAGTAGCCAATAGCCTGAGTATAGACTCATGGTGTATGATGAAAGCAAGTCACTGAATATTCTCTTTGCCTTCACTTGTGCGTTGAGGTAAGTTGAAGAATCCTATTCAGTTGTACAGATTAACTTGTGATTAATGCACTGAAGAAGGTGGCTAGAACAGTGTCTAGCTCATAGGTGGTGAGCTCTTACACTTCACAGGGTATTTCTGCTACTTCTTATGAGCTTCACAGCACCTGTGCACAAATAGCTCTCATTGCCAGTGCTCCCATTTTATGAGACGGAGACTGAGCTTGAGAGGTCTGCTGACCTGCCTGTGGTCTCATGCTCAGTAGTGTTGGAGTTATCAAATCCTGGCCGTTCCTTTTACTCTGCTGCCAAACTATAGGTACCCACAGGTATGCGGCAGACGCAGGCTTGGGAGAAAGTAGGTTGCCAGGAGAATGAAGGTGGAGAAGCAAAAGAGGCTTCTGGAGAAAAAGGCACAGAGAGAGGGCTGTGGGGGTTCTAGGTCCACATGGCCTGACAGGTGTGAATGGGAGGTGGCAAAGTAGGCAAAACTAACCCCATTTCTCCAAATGTAAACTACGTGTGAGCTCTATTCATGTGGGAGCAGAAAATTTAATTCTGCCCACTCAAGGTTGTTTCTTCTGGGATTAAATATAGTCACTTTGGTGTAAATGCTAGTAAATTCAGGCTTTGCCTTCTCTTTTTCCTTTTCTTTCCCTGAGGGTCAGTTTATCTGGGGGAAGGGATGGCATTTGTCTCTATCTGTGAGTGCATCTGTGCCCATTCTTCTTGTACATGTGCATATACAGTCCTCCCTCAGCACACACTGACCACTGTTAGGTGCCTTTGGGGATATCAGCCTGGATTCCCCTCCAACCTCATTACCTGGCTGTACAGATCCTACCTGACATGCAGGTGGCAAGTGAGGTACAAACAGGCCTCAAAGTCCTGGTTTATACTCTGGTTCTGGGAAACTCTACCTTCTGTGACACCTGTTATCCCACCTGGCTCCACATCCAATCCCCAGTTTGGGTAGGGAGCCCTTTCTCAGAGACCTTGGTAGTGATCGCTGAGCTGCCATCATGTTCCTTCTTTCTCCTGCTGGCACTCCACCTTCTGCCTCTTAGCAGCATTGCTACCCTGAATTTCCAGCGGAAACTTTGGACGCTGAGTATGTTAGTCCCACACACACTGAGAAGAAAAGTCAGGCCTCTAGCCTAAAATACCTCATGTATTTTTCAATCTTTGAATTCCTTAAACTAAAATATTTTTGGGACTAGTATTTCTATATTGCTTTAAAAACATCTATTCAAACATTCATTGATCATTTTCTGCAAAATCGGTCCTATGTCCCTGATTCATAAAAGAAGGGATATCCAGAACAAGAAGGACAAATGCAAGAAAGCAAAAGGCAGTTGTTACCTCAAGATACTGTTCCTCTGCTTTTGTAAATTGCAAAGAACAAGATCTGGCATTTACTTGGTAAGTACTCAGCAACTGTTATCTATTCTCATCCATCACCATCATCACCATTAGAGAGCGAAGCCAAGGTATAATCTCAGTTGTGTCTTCAGAAGGTTGGGTGAGTTTGAGGGGCCCTGGGCAAGGAGGGAAAAGTACTAAGGGGTCAAGGAGACTTCTTAAGAGAAATAATGGAAGATTGAAGCTTCTCTGGTCTCTCCTGTCCCCATTCTTGCCCAGCCTCTGTTCTTCAACTGGCCTCACCCAACTCTATCTAGTCCCAGAATCATCATCCCCTTTCAATGGGTCTCTGCTCTCCCTGGCTTTTCCACACTAAGAACACTCAAAAGGCTCCAGTCTCCATCCTGACTGTAACCCCACAGAGACTCTGAGCTAGGACCACCCAGCCTTGCAGCTTCCAGATTCCCACCAAGATTCTGTGAGAAACTAACAGGTGGTTGCTTTGGACCTTAAATTGTGGACTAATTTATTTCACAGATGTTGTAGTCAGAGATTGCAAGGAAAACAATTACTTATAGAACACATAATTTATAGTTTCATTTTATAATGGTCACCCGAAGAGTTAAATACAAGAAGAAAGAATGCAGGAAATCTTTCCACACGCTAAGACCCAAAGAATCCAGTTGAGGGCCTGGATCTCATGACGATGTCCTGCAGTGTCCTAGAGCCCATGACAATGCCCCCCACTCCTTGAGTCCAACTGGAAGCCTAAAGCTCACAATAATAGCTCATGCAAGTCTGTTTCATAGATCTGCACTAGGAAGGCCCAAAGGTCAGTGGTGGAAGCAAGAAAGTCTGTGCCAATGGAATGAAGGATCTGTGCCAGTAGGTTGAGTTCTGCATGGAGCCAGGAAGCAATGCTCAAAATGCTCCCCTGAAAAGTACTACAGCTATCCTCAGCGACAATGAGGTCCTGAGCTCCTCTGATGATGAGAAATGCTGAGTTTATATCAGGAAGTCAGCATGACAAGCTTCTCCTAGAGACTGAGCACACCATCTTCCCCTTTGGAGTCAGGAAGCAGTAAAGACCGGAGCTCCCCCAAAGTGAACAGCAGCCATTCTCAGTGACAAGGTCCTGAGCTCCTCTGATGATGAGAACAGCCAATTTCATATCAGGAAAGAAACTCAGTAAGCTCCTCCAAGAGAACCAACAACACCATGGAGAACCAACAACACTAAACTCTTCCTCTTCAGTTCTTTTTATCTTGGCAACAATCCTTAGGTGGGCCATCCACACTCAGCACCATGCTGATTCAGTTCAGCTGGTTTTACAAGTTGACTGCCAGTTGTTAATGAACCACAACAGCAGTAGATAAGTTATACACATCTATATTCTTCATGGACTAGGCTGCTCATTACCATTTTAGTACCTCTTAGTGCATTTTAATTTTTTTTTTCTGTTTTGAGACAGGGTCTCACTATGTAGCCCAGGCTGGCCTTAAATGTCCAGCAATCCTCCTGCCTTGGCTTTCTAGGTACTGGGATTACAGGCATGTGCCACCACACCTGGCTCAGTGCATTTTTAACTTAATAAATCCTTTGGTAAGCAAGAAGAAGGGAAATGCCTGAGAGGAGGAGCCAGGAGGAGCAGGTTCTTGACCTGGTTTTGCCATTATGGTGCTGGGGTTCAGGACTCAAACTCTTCCCTCTCTCTGGATCTCATTTTTGTGATGAGAGGTTGAACCAGACCATCTCTAAGATGATGCCCAGCTTTGGTGAGACTTTATAAAGCTTTCTGATGGACTCTGATTCTCCAGATGGGAGCCCAGCAAACACCTGACCAGACATGTCCAGAAGAAGCCTCCTGCCTGCCTCTTCTGCAGGCCCCATGTGCAGCATAAGGGTGAAGACTGAGCAGTAAGGGTGAAGACTGAGTAGCTTGGTCCTGATTTGGGCAGGAGAATCGGTCAGAAGAGTGTTGGCCCACTCAGTGACCTCTGGCCTGAACTGCCGTCCTCAGAGCCTCCCTCCCCTTTCAACATCTCTGCCTGCTGGGTGGGAGTGTTCTGTGCTCCTTAGTCAGTGCTGGAATCATCCATCACACTAGCTATTTTCCTCTCGCACTAGAGAGGATTACCCAGGCTGGATGTTTTACTTTGTCCGTATTATACTGTGTCACTTCCCTACACTAACCCTACTTGGCCTGTGGACCAGACCAGCCAGGCATTTTTTCATGTCACACAGTGCCACAGCTATACTGTTCCAATATCCCATGTTTTGATGGCAGTGTCTCAGGCTCTTTGAAAGCAAGCAGGATGCCTGAGGGGAGGAGCAGTGAGGGATGAGGAGCTCCTGCCTTCCACCCATCTGTCCCCTCTCTCCCTGTAAAAGGAGACTCTTACTAGTGTCACTGGAGTGTTTGGGCTGCACAGAACAAAAGCTTACTGAAGGTGCTGCAAACATGAACCTTACCACCCTCAAATAAGAGAGAAAGTGACAGCCAGACTTGATTATTAACTCTAGACAAGACTCCACTCTTCAAGGGAGGAAGAAAGGGAAGTCCCAGCAGTTGTCTTATGTACTTACTTCTCTTTGTCTAGACTGTCTCAGGATTGCCTGCTCAAGGAAGCTGAGAAAGCATGTGCAATGGAGGGAGAGTGATGAAAGGAGGCTACAGAAACATGTCCTTATGAGCGAGCCCAGCTCACACCAGAACAGGTCAGAAGGGGAATCTGTTGACTTCCATAGCCAAAAGTAAGGAAGGATAGGTGTGGATGGGCTTCATGGGCTGCTGCTCACACATTCCAGAGCTCTACTGTGACTTTCTCTGTGAGTAGGCAACCTTTCTCTCCATCCAGCTGAGCTAACTCCACAGCGCCTGAAACCACACTCACAGCTTGATCTCAGAGAAAGATCTTTGTCTCTAATTCCAAGTTGAAAATCTCTTGGAAGGTCTCTAGCTTGACTTTGGTTAAATGCCTACCGCTTTGCCATCCATCCTTGTCCAGGATCAGGATTCCCATAGTTACAAAAACAAAAGGCATAAAACCACTGATTATGAGAACCCTTAGCAAATTAGGGGTCATGAAATCCCTACAGGGCTCTCAAGGTTGGAAAGGGGTGTAGGAACTGCACTCAAGAGAAGTGGGAGGAGGGATAAACAGACAGAGCAGTGGTTGTCCCTAAACCAGAACCACAAGAGACCCCAGAAAGCACAGGTTCCAAATTGCAGAGAGGTCAGGGAGTCTGACCTACCCCACAGAGCAAGTTAGCTGAAGCCCTGGGACTAGAACCCTGGCTACCTTCCACATTCCTCATTCCTACTGAAGAGTTCCTCAGCTTCCACACCACTGACCTGGGGCTGGGGAATCTTTGCTATAGGGTCATCCTTATACTGGAAATGTTTAGCCCAGGCATTACTTCTGGCCAGCAATGTTCTTCAAGGCTGAAGTAAGCTGCTCATGTTTCTGGGCCTTTTTTACAATTAATTATAACTGCAGGTGCAGTGCATACCTTAGGAAGCCTGTCACAAAAATCAAAATTTTAAAACTACTACATACAGAAATCCTTTGAAAAGCCAAAAGTAGAACACAAACATGAGGCATTGTTTTATAGAAATTTCCAGCTGCACTTCACATCCGAGAAAATGATGTTAACAGGTGTATGTCAGACTGCATGTGAGAATAACCACTTCCCCCTAAGCAGTATGTCTTAGTTACTTTTCTCATTGCTGAGGCAAAATACTGAACTTCCAAAGTTAGAGAAGGAAAGGTTTATTGTAGCTCACAGTTTGTAGAAGTTTCAGCCCATAATCAGCTGACTCAAAGGCAGGGCAACGTGGCAGAGGGGCAACACAAGGGAGAAACAGTTTACGGTGTGGCAGGCTGGGCAGAAGGCAGAAGGTAACAAATCAGCAAATAGCAAATGACAAAGCAGCAAGTGACAGGCAACAACTCCTGTCCCTTCTATTCTATCCAGGTTATGCGCCTTTAGGGTGGGTAGCACTCATACCCATTTTCACACTCAGAATTGTGCCAAACCAATCAGTGGGATAATTTAGTAATCACACACTTTTAATTCCACACACTCTAGATCCAGCCACCTCTGACAGCTGCACCTATGAGATTTTTGGGGAGATATCTACATACAAGGCATAACACAGTAAGAAATCCTTCAGGCCCAAGTGACATGCTCCATGTTGGAAGCAGGGCCCACAGAAGGAGAAAAAAACCCTTGGATTCTAGTTTCACTAATGTACAAGTTGATATCTGAAAGATAATTTTAAAAACTGTGATCAAGAGTTCAATAAAGTACACTGAGTGGTTCTCAGCTAAGGGAAATTATATCCTTCTTTGTGGTTAAATAAGTGCTGCAGTATTTTCAATCCTGGAGGAGCCAGTCATCCCAGAAGGAGGATTTCCAAAAGCCTAGTAGGTCAAGTCTTGGCACTGGGCATGTGTAGCTGCTGTGCAGCCCTCCTCACGTGGCTGGTAAGATTTCTGAAGGTATTTCCCGTGCAGACTGTGCAGGAGCCAGCTAGTAGACTGATTTCTTATGGAAACCTTCCCTGGGGCCATTACCTGTGACAACATCTCTTTACAAACAGGCAACTTCACCAGCAATTTCATTTCTGCTAAAGTTTGTGTTTTCACGCAACACTGAGTTTCCATCCACCCTCAAGTGTCCTTCCCCTTTCCCATTTCAAGCTCCTGTCCCTAAATAATGTTTGCATTTTCTATTAATAGGACCATCTTGATTGTGGCTGGTCCAGCTGACCTACCTTCTCTGGTTGTTTTATTCTAGAAATGATACTATTGGATTCGCTTAGCATTGTCTATCCTTCAGTTATTTATTCTGAAACGTGGTTACGGCGCTCCTGTTCTTCTGAGGTTGAAAAACAAGTACAATACAGTCCCAGGACCCTGAAAACATCAAGTCTAGTTCAGCAAGTTAAGACAGATACCCCTACCTAACTATAAGGCGATAGAAAAGTTTCTACAGAAGTGAGTTCTCTTGCTTCCTATTCATAATTTATTCATTCATCAAGAAAAGATAGGGGCCCCAGAAAGAGAATGTTGGCTGACTGTCACCCGCTTATACCCCCAGCCCGACTGTCTGCTATTTGCCAAAGCACATGGGTCTCTACTCTTTTGATTGCCCATCCTGTCATCTTAATCTGGGTTGACCATTTCCTCTTGGCTCGCCTCCCACACCAGACTCAGATGCACCTCTTTGCATTTGCTTATTCAGATCTTCTAGGTGGAATAGCTTCCTTTTCTTCTGTAACGTTAAAGTAGACAAGAACAACAACAAAAAAACCCTTCGTACTTCCCATCCTTGTTGATGTTACACTTTGTTGTGTGACTTCATTTGACTTTATGGTAGGCAAAGTCTGTATTTCTCTTCTCTTGACTAATAACTTGGTCATGTGAACTGACCAAGTTAGCATCATAAAAGTTAACACCGTATCTGTTAGCAGATAAGGTGTTAGCATGTTGTCTTCTTAGTCCTTTTTTTCTTCTCAAAGTCATAAGATTTGACATTCAGATTTAAAGGAGGAGAGAGAGACTTGCAATGGTATGTTAGTTCAAGAATTTGATTCTTAATTTTAGTTGCAACTGAATTGCTTATGTTTGCAATTTGATTGCAACCAGAATTTTGGAAAAAAATTAATTTTGGTGAGCCAAGGTGCCACTGTGTTTTGGCTGACCATTACTGTCTATGGCTGGCTGGCTCCAAGGCAGAAAAAGCCTGGCAGAGGAAGGCTGCTCACATTATGACAGCCAGGAAGGAGAGAGTGAAGGAGGAGACTAGGAGGAAGATATACCTTTGTAGGTCATGCACACAGGATCTGCCTTGCTCTTCTAACAAGGTCCCACCTACAAACAGCATATTCAGCTCCCTTGATAAAATGCTCCCTTGATCGAGTCACCTTCGGCAAGCCCTGCTCTGAGCGTGTGAGAATTTGCGGGGGCGGGGGGCAGGGGTGTCATTCTTCATCAAAACTATAACACATGTCTTCCTGTGATTTTCTGGGGCCTCAAGAAGATCAGGTCCCAACTGGCCCACTACTGCCAGTAGGCTCAGCAATCATTGTGCACTTCTGGACCAGATCAACAGTTTAGAGCCAAGCACAGCCTGGAACCCTGTCCTGTAGCTGCTGAATAAGAATGAATGAGTTAGAACTGCAGATATAATGCAACAGTGCAGTACTTACCTGGCAAATGCACGGTCCTTCGTTCCATTCCTGATACCCTCTCACAAAGTAAATAAATAAAATTTTAAAAGAGTGAGTGAATTTTCCACTGAGTTTGGGGGTGGTTTGTCATGCAGTATTAATATGACAAAGATGACTGATACAACAGCCATTACAGATCTCATTTTCCCATTACTTAGTACCCAAAAAGTGGTTCCTCAGAAAGTACTTCTGAATTGACCTTGCCTAAATCTCCGTTCTTCTGTTCCATGTCACTCTAGTTCTCACCACTTCTGCCTTTCTGTTGCTCTGTGTGTATGTTCTCTGCTACCTCCTGTGTGAACTTCCTGCCCTTGTAAATGTGCTGTGAACTTGAAGGGGAGCGGGACAGGAGCTAACGTGTGTCTTTCCTATTGCCACATCATCTTAGGAGTGAGATGTATACAAAGATTTCAGAGCCACCCAATGCCTATAGAAAGGTGTGTGCTGGTTCTGACACCACTAGGGCCTCTCTCCAGGGACTGGCTTGGATTCTAGTGCCACTAAAGTGTTTCCAGAATGTGCAGGAGCAATAAGGTGCAGGCAGGCTGGGCTCTGCAGGGGACCAGGAGCACATGTGGGCATGTGGCCTGCTGAATTCACCAACCGCTTGAGTTTTTCAAAGCTATTTCCACTGCTGGATTCATTCCCAGGAAATGCCATGTACCTGGTGTTACTGGGCTCCATGCCCATCTTTGCGGGTGTGGGGAAAAGAACAATTTCCTCCGTGGTAAAGCTATGGATATTCTCTGAGGAGGCTGGTGTCTAAACAATAGCCATAGTCCCGTGGGCATTCTTTGGAGCTTCCTCTTTGGACCTTCCCCTGCTGTGCCCACCCTGCTTCTTTACTAGATTGTCCCCATTCCCTCCATGTGCTCATGTTCTTGCCTGGTGGAGGGTTCCACAGCTCGCCAGAGCCTGCCTTCTTTTTACTCTCCCAGGTTTTCCTTTCGCTCTCCACTCACTGATGCCTTCGGACTTGAAATTATGCCATTTTCTAGATAAACAATCTAGATTTTCAGATAAACAATCTTGACATCCTTCAGATTCCTGTGAGAGCCTAGGGGATGGGGCAATAGTCATGTAAAGTGCTTCTGGTCAGACCTTCAGAAATACTTCTCTCCCAGTTGCATATGGGCGTGTGGCTTGTGGCCAGCCCAACAGGGGTGTTCCTGATCCACACACAGTCATGCCCAGGGAATAATGAAATAGGAGAAGGAATCAGGGAAGAAAAATTAACTGCCTTTCATCTTCTTCCACAAATATTCATCTGTTCCCTGTTACGTGCCAAGTTCCATGGTAATGTAATCATCAGTGTAGTAGAAAATTCCTTAAAGAAAGCTGTTGTGCCCATTAAGAATTGAGCACCACTGTGTACAGCAAAAAATTCAAGGGTAGAAACCTGTAGCATAAAAAAGCAGAATGTTTATTTTTCTTTCACTTAGAAGAAGTCCAGAGATTAGCAGGTCAGGCTGGGATGATGGCTTTGATCGTGTTTAGGCAGGGGAAAGAGAAAAAGAAAAAGGAATATACCCTCTGGCTGAGGTTGTGGGACAGGTTGATAGGAGTAAAGGTAAAGCATTTGGGGAGTTTCTGAAGGGACACACATAAAAACTAATGGCAAAACCTAGAGTAAGAAGATGCAAAATGATGCAGAAATCTCCATCGAGATTTTTGAAGATTTGGTGACAGTGGAAATCCATTTCTCATGTTGCATAAAGACTTGGGTATGCTCAAGTGATGACATTTGTAGATTTTATGAAGAATTAAATCAATTCCCATAGGATTAAGATGAACTCCTGAATATGAGAACATCGAGAGTTATTAACTGATGCTGCTCAGCCAGGAGACTCCCTTTCCTTCTGTTGGCTGGGACAGAGGCATCCTGGGCACAGAGGACAGTCTTTCTGACCATGATAGCAGCTAACTTGTAGTTTGCCATCTGTGGCAGGACATGAGGGAGGCTGTGCAGAAGCGGGCTTTTTTCTGAATAAAGTGAGTTCTGGGGTTCATTTGGAATCATAGATTGCAAGGCAGGATCACAGCCTGAACACCAGGAGAGAATTCTCTCTTTACAGATGAGCAAACAGGAGCCCAGAACTGAAAGGGGTGATTCACTGAAAGAAGTGATAGAATCAGGACTAGAATTTGAGTCTTCTTTTTGGAATTTGAGTTTCCAATTATTCTGTGAACACATTTCTGAAGGTGGCAGAAATACTGACTAGGCCTTGGGATATGGCTAATGAGTACACAGAAGGGGTAAGGTCTTCCCCACCATGTCACATCTCTGCTGCTTGGTCAGCAGCCTCCACCAGGCAGGGTTGTTTGTGTTCCTTCCAGTGCCTTCCATTGCAAGTGAGAGGTGTTCCGGAAACTTGAGAAGGAGGACTTGCCATTGCTAGACATTTTAATATCTCTTTCTTCTGCCTTTATCTGTGGCTCTCCCTCCTGAGCTCCACCCCCACCTTCTGCCTCCATCATTTTGAACCACCAGGGTGTGAAATATAATAAAGCATTGTACCATTCAATCTGTCGGCTATTCCTTAAAGGTGGACTCCAGGTAAATATCCCCTTGGCCTGTGAAAAATGAGCTTACCTGCAACAAATGACTTTGATGAACCTCAGGAGCCGGCCCTCTATCATTCTTTTCCAATTGGCTTCCTCAGCCAAGCACGATTTCCCTGCACAAATTTGTCTTGCTGAAGGAAGAGTTTCTCTAATTCACTTCCCTCACAATGCCCCAGCTTTCCTGCCTGGGCATCCTTTTATCTGGCCACTATTCTCAGATATGTCTTTTTTGTGAAAGCTGGAAACTCTTCACACAGTCATCAAATGCTTCACCAGGTGTATCAAAATCAAAATTCAAGTTAATCAGTCCTTCCATGAGCTCTTGAGTATGGCTGATTGGGAGTGGACTGAACTTGGTTTTGTGAATTGATTGTTTCTCCATACTCTCACGTTGTACCTCAGTTTCCTTCCCTATTAAGTGGGGACAGATAATAAAGCCCAATTTTCCTTCTTTATAAGAGTTTCTGAGTAGCAAATTTTTGCATAGGTAATACTTTAAAAATGTAAATCACTATACAAATACCAGACTTGTTATTGTAGACCTAAACTCTTTAAGGGATAAAGAAAAGACATTTTTTCATTTATTTAACAAATATTTAAGTGGCTAGTATGTGCAAGGTAGTGGGATATAGTTTAGGGAATAAAAGGAGCAAAACTCCTGCTTTTGTGGTTTCACTGTATTTCATTACAATGTAGTTATAATGACAAAACTGACCTATATAAGAACCAAAAGTGTGTATAGGGCAAAACGTTTATAGTATATTCACTAAACAATGTACAGAAAATATAAACTCCCTTTACATGGGATTGCCTGCAACGCACTGATATGTAATTTGATTTGATTTTCAAAACAAGTATACAGGCTAAGCATTTTGACAACAGAGGAACCGGAGCCCAGGAAAGGAAACCAACTTATTTAAAGTCATGAAACAGAGCTGGGATGGAGGCTCAAGACTCTCAGACTCTTATAAGACCTTTTGTCCTCTAGCTTATACCTCTCAGCTTTGATCTGCAAATGCTCACTTTGTGAGCTCTCAGGTCAGAGCACTCTCAGTGGCTGCAGTGATCAGTAGTTAAGAAAAACTTAAAGAAAACTTAAAGAGGAAGCTGCATCCCACTTGGCTTTGAAGGAAAGAAAAAGTTCGCCTCAGTGTGGTGGGCCTAGAAGGGCAATCCTGGTGGTCTGGGAGAGGGAGTATGTGAGCTCCACATGTGGCAGGGTAGGCTGGAGAACCAAGGCAGAGTGCAGTTAACAGGGCCAGGTCATAGCAGGGCTCATAAGCAAGTCTGAGGAACACTCTTGTCCAGAAAGAGAAAGTTGAGGACATTTTATTGTTAAATAAGAAGTGGGTCCTGTTCCTGCCCAGCAGTTTTATTTCACATCCTTCCACACAGAATATAAAGTGATATTGGGTAACAAATGTCCTTTCTCAGGCATCAGAATCCCCATTTGTAAGAGGAAAGGATATGCTCAGGCTCCATCTGACTCGGAGATGTCTCGATTTTCTGCCTCTATCATGAACTCAAAAGTGTGTGCATATGCAGATCACAGCTGTGTACCTGCAAGGGTTGTTTTCCTCTTGCCGTTGTAATTTTAGATAAGTGCCAAATGCCTCTTTATTCTCAAATATAAAAACATCGAGAAGATTAAGCTACAGCCTGTCTCATAATAATCTGGGCATCCAATTCCAGCTTTCTGATGAAGCTACCACTGTTATAAGAAAATTGGAAAGTTTAATATTTGCAAAAAAAAAAAAAATCTTCCCCTCCCCCTTGAGCGAGCCCAAATGTTTTTGAGGACTTATTTATTTCTCTTGACACATGGAACTGTATTTTGGGATATCTGAGATTTCTGCAAACATGCTGTGCTCTTCATTTGGACCTAGTCTTTTCTTTGAGGGGAGAGCCTGGGTGTGAATCAGGTGACAGACTTGTGACCTCCACAAGAGAGACCTCCAGGAAGCTCCAGTTATTACAAATGAACTCATACAGCTTTGGTGCATTAAACAACTAACTTGAGCCACGGATAGATGTGCAAAGTGCTGGTGACACTGCTGATGATCACACATTCAGTATTTAACCATGTGCCAGGAACGGTCTTGATTAGTTTGGTTGCATTAATTAACTTGTTCCTTCTGACAATCTTCTTAGGTGAGTGCTGCTATCACTCTGTATTTTTCAGAGGAAAAACTGAGGACAGGAATTTTAAGACACTTGCCCAAGGTCATGAAGCCAGTCAGTTACACAATTCTATCTGAACATGAAGTCTGGCTCCAGAGCACTGGTCACCCATGAGGCTGCCTTGAAAGCATCCTGATGCTTTTAGGAACCACATTCCACCTTCATCCCCACTCGTCCTCATGGTTTTTCCTTCATTCATCATGTAGCTTCACCATAGACAGTCTGACCAACAGATACCAAGTTCCTTCACACTTGGGCACCTATTCCTGCAAGGTGGTAGGCATGCCAAGAAGAAGTCAACACTGGCTTCTTCTCTAGGGATTTTGTGAGCCAGAGTGGGAGCCAAGATATGTCAGTGGCATGATTTGTTGGGGGAACCCTGAGTGGGAGTGACATTTTTAGAGGGAAGTTCAGGACAGAGGATTCTTCTTGTCTTGCCATCATTTTCTTTCCTTTTACCAATAGGTCCACTAGTTCATGGGTTACTCCATCCCATAGGGTTTACTGTAGTCTCTCTGTGTTCCCCTCTGACAACTCTCCTTTGCCTGGTACCTCATTTTGCTGACCTTTCCTACTTATCCTCACTCTTCTGTGGCCTGTGGCTTATGCTGGGATGCTCAGTGCTAGAGTAGCTCTGGCTACAGCCTCCACTTAACATCATCTGAAGGAGAAAGTTGCAAACCAGCAAACTTTAGCTGAACTGGGTGTATTAGTCAGGATTTTCCAGAAGGACAAACCAATAAGTGTGAGTATATGTGTGCTCCTGTGTATGTATTTATTATCAAAAATTGGCATGCAAATGTGGGTGCTGAGAAAGTCCAAGATCTGTAGCTGGCAGGCTAGAGACCCAGAAAAAACCAATGTGTCAGTCTGGATTTGAGGGCTGGAAAAGACCAAGGTCTTAGCTCAATATTTGGCAGAAGGAGTTTCCCTCTTACTGAGCTTTTTTATTCTACTAGCTCTTCAGTTGATTAAGAGAAGTCCGTACACAGTAGGGAGGGAGGTCTACTTTATTCAGAGTTCATTGATTTCATGTTACTCACATGCATAAGCAATACCAGGTGCTCCGCCCTTTTGGTGTTGCTTGAACAATAGGCATTGGTCATTGTTAGACATGTAGCTCTCATATAGAGTGGTGGGAAAAGTAAACAAGGGATTTAAGAGTCTGATCTCAGCTCTGACATCTTTCTTCCCACCTGGGAAATTTTGAGTTGTTCCATGTCCCTGCAAAACTTCCCTTGTTGAAAAGAGAAGCAGAGAATGTAGCCTCCCACAGGCTGGGGAGAGTGGGCCATCTACCAAAGACAAGAGGTCTCTCACAGAGAGATATTTGCATTTCTGGAATGAAATATTAGCTAGCCCAGTTGCCTCAGATTTAAGGCTGCATCCTTTGGTCTGAAGTCTATTTTCCCTTTGCTGGCTCAGCTCTTCTAAGTCATATATCTAGGAAAAGTATTATTTATTGACCTCTAAAATCTCATTAGGACTCACATCCTAAGTAAATAAGAGGACAGCAGCCAACTCTTTTCAAAGCAGAGTAACCTAAAGAAAATTTACAGCTTATTTATGTTGTCACCTCCATTTCACAGATGAACAAACTGAGATCAAGGTGGAAAAAACTAGTCACTGGTCACAGTCTTCCCCAGTCATAGCTCTCCAGGATTAGCATTAAGACCTGAATTCACCATTTCAGGGCCAGGAGATATCACAGCTGGTGACACAGCTAGGGTGTCAGCACATCTAGGAAACTTGGCCTGTTTTTCCTTCTTTCTTCTGTCCCTTAGGAATCGTGTGTGTAAACTGCATCACAAGGAAAAAGAAAGACAGTAGACCAAAACAGAACAGGAATCAAGCTGGAAGGAAAACACTTAGCTGGAAACAGTGGTAGCCTGGAAGAGCAGGGACCCTGCCATTATCCCATTTCCCAGCCTGTGAGGGTGGCCTGAAGCTCTTGCCTCTCTCTCTCTTCCTTTCTCCTCATCTTCCTCTGATAGTCACAGTGGCCTTTCCAGCAATTATTCATTTCCACCCTCTTCTTCCCTGCTGAAGAAGTCTCCTTTCACAGAGGCATGTTCACTGCGTGGATGATGACTGAGGCTGTGGGCCTGAATAGGATTGTTCAAGAAAAGGGTTGTGCCAGGGAGACCTCGTTCTGGGAGAGATGGCACACAGATGACAAGATAGTGAGATCTGATAGAAAATGGAAGCATTTCAGACCTTGAAAAATTTTCACTCGAAAGGAAGGAGTGGCTTAGGGTATTAGAATGAGGGGGCAGTGTGCCAGGAGAGGTTTCTTCAGTCTAGGAGCCAGTTGTGCCTGTTTTATAACCATAAAAATTATGATAGCAGCTAACAGTTGCTATATAACATCCCTTTTCTAAGTGTTTATGGGGGAGGTTTTCACTTTACACTAATAACTGTAGAGAGCTGTTATTACTATTCCAGTTTTCAAACATGGAGATTGAGGGAGAGGGAATTTACACAGACTGCCCAGCTCCTAAGGAGCAGAGCAGGGGTTTAATCTGAACAGTAAGATTCTATAACAGAGGAAAAAGCTACTAGGGCAGGGGAGATGGCAGATACCAGTGAGCATGGGGATGATTGATCTAGCGAAGGTCTGGAAGAGATGGGGAAAGATGGGATCAATAGTCCAGGTGGAAAGGTGCAGGTTGGCAAAGGAAAAGAATATGTCTTTTTTGAGACAGGAAGGAGAATAAAGGGATGGATGGTAATGATGCAGGAAGTCTCTGAGGTGGAGGGAAGAAAGTCAAGGCAGTACATATTAGAAGACCTTGATCTTCCTGGAAAAGTAGGCAGCAGCCTACATAAGTAAAGCTAGTCCTCTTTCTCACTCACTTCTTTTTTCTGTGCTTCCCAACCCCCTCCTCCAGCTTTGACATGGAAGAAAAAAAATCCATGTTATATTCTTTCATCTAAATTGGATGTTTATTTGTAACAAGGGATTGGGCTGTCACTGAAAAAACAGGAAAGGGGAATAAGTTAAGCAGACTGTCTGGTGCAAGATTCTGGGAGTCGACGATGAATCTAGAAATGGAAAGGAATAGGCAAGGTAAGTCTTTTTTGTTTGTTTTTATTAAGGAGGCATGCAGGGGGCATGCCAGTCTTTTTTTTTTTTTTTTTTACTTAAAGAGAAAAAAAAACAGGAAAAAGGTAGAAATGTTACAGAATTTCAAGAAAAGAAGATAAACAGTAAGAAATCACTAGTTGGTAAATTACATCTTGTTCTTTTAGAAATAGTTATTCAAGTTACAGAATTAAAGCACATAAAGTGGCCACTAAAGCAGTGAGAGTGCAAACAGATCTGTTCAACAATCCAACAAGAACCTAGAAATATGGTCATCAATCCCACACACCCAAACATACATGCAGCTATATCTTTTATAGCACTTCCTATTTCCTCTTTTTTTTTATAATAGCAATTATACATTTAAAAAATTTTATTTAAAGAGAAGAAAAACAAGACAAAACAGAAAAAAGGGTAGCAACAACACAGAATTCTAAAAGAAAGAAACAAAAAGGAGAATAAGAAAAAGCCCCACTAATAAATCACTAATTTATAAATTATGTACTGTCATCCTGGATGTAGTTGTTCAAGTTACAAAGTTGAAGGGTACATAGTAAATATTCAAACAATCAGACTACAAACAGTTCTGCTCAAAGGTCCAACAAAGATTCAGCAATATGGTCATCTATTTTACACACTCAAACATACATGCAGTTATATCCCTTAGAGCACTTTCTTTTCCTCTCTTTTTTACAATAGCAATTACACATTTTGGTTTTATTACTCGTGTAGTTCTTATTTAATTTTTACACTAGAGACACAATATGATATTTATAAATATGATTCTTATTTATTTCACTAATGAGGATAGTCTCAAGTTGTCTCCATTTGCCTATGAAGGCCTCAAGATCATCCTTTTTTATAGCTGAGTAATATTCCATTGTATAAAAATGCCACATCTTTTTCATCCACTCTGCAGTTGATGGGCATCTTGGTTGTTT